>JANAVB010024994.1:14775972-14921761 GCA_029216955.1 Iris pallida
ACCTGACGTATGGGCTTCTTTGCACTTCCCTGATTACCTGTGCGCTCCTCAAGAGACGGAGGCTCCAGGTGCCCTCTGACGTTTCCCAGAGCGTTACGGACGTACCCTTACACATGGTGCCCTCTAACGATCTTCGGACGTTATGGACGTAGGCCCCTGGTGCCCTATACAGGGACTATGCCGATCCCATCTACAGCCAGGGCTCATGCATCGAAGGATTGTTTCTCAAACTGCATATTCACAGTAGGATGGTCAGGAACCCTATTGCATGCATCTCCTTTCTTTTATATTATATATCACAGTTTACATGGCATGTTATTTTCTTGTATCTTGTTACGTTCCGCTGAGGACCTGGTTATCTCTCCAGGATTAGATGACTTCCCGCAGGAGTACGGAACGGCTTAGGATCCTTTATACAATGATGACGAGGCAGTTCCTACTGATTTCTAGTCTATTCTTTTTGAGACATTAGTTAATATTTTTACATCTCTTTTCTTTATATTTTGCGGAGGTTGGACTCCGATCTTATAAGAATATTGTATAGCTGTTTGGAGTGAGGATGTTCACCCGGCTATCTTTTGATACACTCATTTATTATCTGGACTTTATTATCTTCTGTGTTGAGCTATGATGAGATTAGATTATATTATTCTGGCCTGTGATGATTTATTATACAGCTTATGTACGTATACGAGGATTTCATATATTGGAGTATTCTTCGTATCTGTGCAGCTGGCATATTCACGTACTCGGTCCTACATATTTTGGGACTGGAACGTTACAATCATGTATAACTGAAAGTTCGATAGAGTAAATCATGAATAGTAATAGAGATGCACTAGATGAACTGAAAATAAATAGACAATAAATATGCAGTAACCAAACAATAAAGATGTAGACTATATATAAGCAATAAAGATGCAGACTATATATAAGCAGTAAATATGGCAATATATCTTACCTAGTGTGACGCCGGGTGTGGTACGATGATCATGATGACAAGAAATTGACTTTGGTGTTACAACTTGTCACGACCCGCACCCGCTTTTCGGACGCGAGCTCGTGAGCAAGCCAGCTACGTATCGAACGGACTCCAGTCCGACTCGAATACGTAAACGCTGTCAAGGCTATGGTATACTGCCAAATCATGGCAACAAATCTATATCTCAATCCACAATAAGAATATGAAACATGAATGAACACTATGGGTCGTGGTCTGCAGCCCACTAGCATAAATATTCGATAAGACTCTCAGGAATATAATAAGAGTCTACAACTGAAACAAGGAACAGGATATCTCATGATAGTATGAAAGCACGAGCTGATAATAAACACGATAACAAAACCTGAATCCCGCAAGAACCGCAAATCCTCCGTCATCCAGAACTACTAGCTAACTCCATGCAATCGCTAAACCTGAGGAGATCATCAGGTCCTCAGAGGACATAGCAAGATACATAATATACATGCCTATCTAGCAGTTTTATCATGCGCAAGAAATAAACAAGAAAGAACAAGAATAAGACAAAGACTATGAACACGAATACGGACACACGAACACGAACACTAAAACAACTATGCATAATGAACTGCCGGATGAACGATAATCACGAGATCAATGGAAGAACCAAACCCTCGTCCCGAGTGTGGACTCACTAGTTTGAACTAAACACTAACCCTCGTCCCGAGTGTGGACTCTCTGGTTAGTACTAACCCTCGTCCCGAGTGTGGACTCTCTGGTGCAAATACTATATCCTCGTCCCGTGTGTGGACTCTCTGATGTAAACACCCTCGTCCCGAGTGTGGACTCTCTGGTGCAAGTCAAGTCTACACCCTCGTCCCGAGTGTGGACTCTCTGGTGCAATAATCGACATCCTAGTCCCTAGTGTGGACTCACAGATGTAAACAGATCAAGAAAAACACCCTCGTCCCGTGTGTGGACTCTCTGGGGCCAAGAAAGCAATATCAAGGATTTAGCAGTTCACCACACGCACTCGTTCTATGACACGACTCAAGCAAGGTACTGACGAGAAACTCCAAATGTGAAACACAAGGGCAAAACATGAACATGGCTATAAACAATAAAAATAACTCCACAAAAAACAGCACAAAAAGCACATGTCCATAAATAATCCAAAAGCTAGAAACTAAAATAAAATGCATGTAAATAAAACTGTAGAGGGAGGCAAGGTATACTTGCCTGGTGGCAGCGCGAAGAACCAATAAAATACCGTCAATTGGTAAGCCATACAGTCCAAGTCATCACAACTGTCTCCGAAAGCTGAAACAAACATTAGCAACATTCTCAGAATAGTCAAATTAGCTAGGATTGCCTGTCCTTAAGTCCAATTCTGGACACAGGGGCAAAACGGTAATTTCGGGCAAAAATGATGTCCGCCGTTGGACCCGCTTTGCACCGAAAAGCGTGCCAAAGTCAATGGTCTCTAAAGTCGTCAAACTACATGTCTACGGATCCGATTTTTTGATACGAACCCAACTGTATGTTCAGAGTTTGATTCCGGCGGGCCGTGCACAAAATTGCCCGTTGAGTCGGACCGTGGGGCCCACAAAACGGTGATTTTATCAACTGTCTCAGAATCGGACCAAACTTGGCATGCAGGACCAGAAAAATGATAGGTCCTGATGGCGCAAGTTTCATCTCGATCTGACGAGCATGTACAAAGTAATTGAGAAATTTGCAAGTGCACGATACGGTGAATTTCAACGAATACGCATCAAATTCGTCGCACACACACGACCAATTTGAATTCCGTCAAAGCCCACACGACCACGAAGCCGTTACGCACCTTTCGATGTTTTCGGTTCGCGACCACGTCGCCCGAAATGGCGGGACGCACGTCGTATCGTGGGTTTTCTAATTTTTGAAAACATGTTTTCGCTAAACTTCGGAATCAAATAACTTTTTATTGGTTTGATGAAATTAGAATCTACAAAAAGGGTTGTGATATCCTATAGGTTGTCTTCAACTTCTGAGCATAAAGTTCGTCAATTCGATTTAAAGGTTGACAAAAAATTTAATGCCAAGTTGTGTCAATAATCGGAAAAGATTAAACTGTTTAATGCTATTTTATTTCCGCTTTTAAATCGACATATCTTTTTATACGATGAACGAAATCGTGATCTACAAAGTGTAGGTTGTTCGTGTTCATGTTGTCTTCACAAAGAATCAATCGGATCGCGAAACGATGAGACGAGGAGAGATAAAAATACCTGCGAAGTTGAGGGCTCATATACGCTGCTGCTGCTGTCTTCATGCTCTGTTGAGCGCTGCCGCCATCCGCGCGACCTCCGGCGGCTGCGTGCGGCGGTCCAGGGCGGCGCGTCGGCACATGGGGCTGGCGGTGATGAACCTGTAATGGTCGTTAGGGTTAGGTTTTGCTCTCGCACGCTCGCTCTCGGTCTCTATCGATATATATGTTGTAAGTTCTGTTCGGGTTCGAAATAGAGGAAGGTCGGGGTTCGGCCTATTGGCTGGAAGGTGTTGCTGAGCTACTCCACTGCTGGCCAGGGCTAATACTAGGGGAATGGGTTTGCTGATGGGCCTCCACGCTGGGTTGTTGCCTGTTGGGCTCAGCTGTTACTCTATGTAGTTTGCACAAAGCAAAGAGGCACTCTTGCAAACACAACTGCACCTTACTCTCGGCACCAATGGTGGAAGCAACCATGTGGCTGTCCATACCCAAGCCACGACTCCACAGCCCCGCTCTTCACCCAAGCAAGATGGAGGTGATTCATGTTTCACTCCCATCAACACTACTAATAATTTTACGTACACTTGAAAATGCATGGCAACCAAACTCTCTTCAAGCTCATTTCACATTTTTCCTTCTTCCATTTCTATTTCTTATATAATTCTATGAGTATATATATTATCTATATATATACATATATGTATATATATATATATATCTATCTACAAATACTCCTATATATATATATATATATATATTTTTTTTTACAAATACTCCTATATATACATACACATATACATATCTATATATATATACACATATACTCATATACGAATATTTATATATATAGACATATACACATACACACATATAATAATTTATATACATATATGCATACATGCACACATATACAATATCTATTATATACATATACATAAATATATATATATACACTCATATATATATATATATATATATATATATATATATATATATATATATATATATATATATATATATATATATATATATATATATATATAAATACACCTATACAATATCTATATATACATACACCTGCACACATAGATATATTTACACATATACATATACATATATACCTCATATATTTATATACCAATAAATACTCAAATAACAAGTATTAATACCTAATAGCAATAATATATTTATTTATTCACCACAAGATAATAAAATAATACTAAAATAATTAAATGGTGGGTTGGTGAATCTATTACATTCACCTTTGTCTGGGTCCAAAAAATTGTACAAACCTTGTAAACAATATTTAATAATAAAAATATCAATTTTGTACAAATATTCAAATAGTTAAAAGTGTATCTCAACACCCAAAAATAATTTAGGGAAAATCTGTACATACATAAAATATAACTACATGGCCGTCCCTGGTCTCACTACGTGCCCACATAGGCTTGGATTCGGTTCAGGCTCAGCTCGGGCTAAATCGACACAAACGGATCTCCTACAAGTCAATAAATATAATAAAAATTAATTAACTTATTTATAATGGTCATGCTATAACTTGGCCTGGTTTTCCTAGTTAGGACATCACTATGGCTCGGAATTCCCCTACCATGGCTAAACACTAGTCAAAGCACGCCACTGTACTATCTGTGCCATGATTCCTAGTCATCTGGTACTTCAAAACTCAACCCTGGCTAAAATTATCTACCGTAAAAACTAACTAAGTAATTATTTATAAAAATTCTAAAATTACTATTTAAATCAAATAAATAAAAAATATTTCAAAAATTCCGGGAAGGGAGGCTACAAATCTACCCACCTTAAAAATAATTTCGTCCTCGAAATTCTAATTCGTGACCATCCCTTAAATTCAAAATCTACTATTACCTTAATCTCCTCAAATTTAATTTCTCCAAAATATTTTACAACCTTCCCCTAGCAATTTTGTAACTACGAAATCTCGAGGACTTCTACCCACCTTTGGTCACACTACTCCTCAAAACAAGGTCACTAGAATCTTATGGTCTTCTAACTAGTTGCTAACAATTCTACCGGCAGATATCTAGGCATCTGGCGTCTATAATCCCTCATATCTATAAACAACCAAACATTCAATAGTCAAGCAATATTATACTATAATTTAAGAATTTCTAATGAATCCTAGACAGCACGATCGTTCGTCGCTCCGAAATAGGAAGGGACGAGAATCAACGGTACGAAAAGCAAGGAGTATAATCGAGAGCAACCATGGGGTTTTCAAGGACGTAGAAAATTTCTAGGAGAATTTTTAAAGCAGAGTGGATTGAGTTTCTAAGGTCTAGTCAAGGTCGCAGGCTCGTACCAGTACAACTACGTAACCGGTACGATATGCTCTGATCTTCATGGGCCACCAAAAAAACTTGTCATGATCCGCACCCGCTTTTCGGACGCGAGCTCGTGAGCAAGCCAGCTACGTATCGAATGGACTCCAGCCCGACTCGAATACGTAAACGCTGTCAAGGCTATGGTATACTGCCAAATCATGGCAACAAATCTATATCTCAATCCACAATAAGAATATAAAATATGAATGAACACTATGGGTCGTGGTCTGCAGCCCACTAGCATAAATATTCGATAAGACTCTAAGGAATATAACAAGAGTCTACAACTGAAACAAGGAACATGATATCTCATGATAGTATGAAAGCACGAGCTGATAATAAACACGATAACAATACCTGAATCCCACAAGAACCGCAAATCCTACGTCATTCAGAACTACTAGCTAACTCCATGCAATCGCTAAACCTGAGGAGATCATCAGGTCCTCAGAGGACATAGCAAGATACATAATATACATGCCTATCTAGCAGTTTTATTATGCACAAGAAATAAACAAGAAAGAACAAGAACAAGAACAAGACAAAGACTACGAACACGAATACGGACACACGAACACTAAAACAACTACGCATAATGAACTGCCGGATGAACGATAATCACGAGATCAATGGAAGAACCAAACCCTCGTCCCGAGTGTGGACTCACTGGTTTGAACTAAACACTAACCCTCGTCCCGAGTGTGGACTCTCTGGTTAGTACTAATCCTTGTCCCGAGTGTGGACTCTCTGGTTAGTTCACGGCAAGGCACCCTCGTCCCGAGTGTGGACTCTCTGGTGCAAATACTACATCCTCGTCCCGTGTGTGGACTCTCTGATGTAAACACCCTCGTTCCGAGTGTGGACTCTCTGGTGCAAGTCAAGTCTACACCCTCGTCCCGAGTGTGGACTCTCTGGTGCAATAATCGACATCCTAGTCCCTAGTGTGGACTCACGGATGTAAACAGATCAAGAAAAACACCCTCGTCCCGTGTGTGGACTCTATGGTGCCAAGGAAGCAATATCAAGGATTTAGCAGTTCACTACACGTACTCGTTCTATGACACGACTCAAGCAAGGTACTGACGAGAAACTCCAAATGTGAAACACAAGGCCAAAATATGAACATGGCTATAAACAATAAAAATAACTCCACAGAAAACAGCACAAAAAGCACATGTCCATAAATAATCCAAAAGCTAAAAACTGAAATAAAATGCATGTAACTAAAACTGTAGAGGGAGGCAAGGTATACTTGCCTGGTGGCAGCGCGAAGAACCAATAAAATACCGTCAACTGGTAAGCCATACAGTCCAAGTCATCACAACTGTCTCCGAAAGCTGAAACAAACATTACCAACATTCTCAGAATAGTCAAATTAGCTAGGATTGCCTGTCCTTAAGTCCAATTCTGGACACAGGGGCAAAACGGTAATTTCGGGCAAAAACGATGTCCGCCGTTGGACCCGCTTTGCACCGAAAAGCGTGCCAGAGTCAATGGGCTCTAAAGTTGTCAAACTATATGTCTACGGATCCGATTTTCCGATACGAACCCAACCGTATGTCCAGAGTTGGATTCCGGCGGGCCGTGCACAAAATTACCCGTTGAGTCGGACCGTAGGGCCCGCAAAACGGTGATTTTATCAACTGTCTCAGAATCGGACCAAACTTGGCATGCAAGACCAGAAAAATGATACGGACCTAATGGCACAAGTTTCGTCTCGATCTGACGAGCATGCACAAAGTAATTGAGAAATTTGCAAGTGCACGATACGATAAATTTTAACGGATACGCATCCAATTCGTCGCGCACACACGACCAATTTGAATTCCGTCAAAGCCCACACGACCATGAAGCCGTTACGCACCTTTCGATGCTTTCGGTTCGCGACCACGTCGCCCGAAATGGCGGGACGCAGGTCGTATCGTGGGTTTTCTAATTTTTGAAAACAGGTTTTCGCTAAACTTCGGTATCAAATAACTTTTTATCGGTTTGATGAAATTAGAATCTACAAAAAGGGTTGTGATATCCTATAGGTTGTCTTCAACTTCTGAGCATAAAGTTTGTCAATTCGATGAAAAGGTTGACGAAAAATTTAATGCCAAGTTGCGTCAATAATCAGAAAAGATTAAACTGTTTAATGCTATTTTATTTCCGCTTTTAAATCGACATATCTTTTTATACGATGAACGAAATCGTGATCTACAAAGAGTAGGTTGTTCGTGTTCAAGTTGTCTTCACAAAGAATCAATCGGATCGTGAACGATGAGACGAGGAGAGATAAAAATACCTGCGAAGTTGAGGGCTCATATACGCTGCTGCTGCTGTCTTCATGCTCTGTTGAGCGCTGCCGCCATCCGCGCGGCCTCCGGCGGCTGCGCACGGCGGTCCAGGGCGGCGCACCGGCATATGGGGCTGGCGGTAATGAACCTGTAATGGCCGTTAGGGTTAGGGTTTGCTCTCGCACGCTCGCTCTCGGTCTCTATCGATATATATGTTGTAAGTTCTGTTCGGGTTCGAAATAGAGGAAGGTCGGGGTTCGGCCTATTGGCTGGAAGGTGTTGCTGAGCTACTCCACTGCTGGCCAGGGCTAATACTAGGGGAATGGGTTTGCTGATGGGCCTCCACGCTGGGCTGTTGCCTGTTGGGCTCAGTTGTTACTCTATATAGTTTGCACGAAGCAAAGAGGCACTCTTGCAAACACAACTGCACCTTACTCTCGACACCAATGGTGGAAGCAACCATGTGGCTGTCCATACCCAAGCCACGACTCCACAGCCCCGCTCTTCACCCAAGCAAGATGGAGGTGATTCATGTTTCACTCCCATCAACACTACTAATAATTTTACCTACACATGAAAATGCATGGCAACCAAACTCTCTTCAAGCTCATTTCACATTTTTCCTTCTTTCATTTCTATTTCTTATATAATTCTATGAGTATATATATTATCTATATATATACATATATGTATATATATATATATATATATATTTTTTTTTTTTTATATATGTATATATATATATATATATATATATATATATATATATATATATATATATTTTTATATATATATATATATATATATATATATATATATATATATATATATATATATATATATCTACAAATACTCCTATATATACATACACATATACATATCTATATATATATACACATATACGAATATTTATATATATAGACATATACACAAACACACATATAATTATTTATATGCATATATGCATACATGCACACATATACAATATCTATTATATACATATACATAAATATATATATATATATATATACACTCATATATAATATATATATATATATATATATATATATATATATATATATATATATATATATATATATATATATATATATATATATATATATATATATATATATACACCTATACAATATCTATATATACATACACCTGCACACATAGATATATTTACACATATACATATACATATATACCTCATATATATATATATATATACCAATAAATACTCAAATAACTAGTATTAATACCTAATAGCAATAATATATTTATTTATTCACCACAGGATACTAAAATAATACTAAAATAATTAAATGGTGGGTTGGTGAATCTATTACATTCACCTTTGTCTGGGTCCAAAAAATTGTACAAACCTTGTAAACAATATTTAATAATAAAAATATCAGTTTTGTACAAATATTCAAATAGTAAAAAGTGTACCTCAACACCCAAAAATAATTTAGGGAAAATCTGTACATACATAAAATATAACTACATGGCCGTCCCTGGTCTCACTGCGTGCCCACATAGGCTTGGATTCGGTTCAGGCTCAGCTCAGGCTAAATCGACACAAACGGGTCTCCTACAAGTCAATAAATATAATAAAAATTAATTAACTTATTTATAATGGTCATGCTATAACTTGGCCTGGTTTTTCTAGTTAGGACATCACTATGGCTCGGCATTCCCCTACCATGGCTAAACACTAGTCAAAGCACGCCACTTGCACTATCCGTGCCATGATTCCTAGTCATCTGGTACTTCAAAACTCAATCCTGGCTAAAATCATCTACCGTAAAAACTAACTAAGTAATTATTTATAAAAATTCTAAAATCACTATTTAAATCAAATAAATAAAAATATTTCAAAAATTTCGGGAATGGAGGCTACACAACTACACAAGATGGCCTCCGATGATGGCATAGACTGTTCTATCGAGTCCAAAATAGTTAAATTAGGTAGGGTAGGAAGTACAGAATTTGTAAGAAATGGGGATTTTGACTAGTTACGATTAGTGACAATAATCGAAGAGGGTTTCGAGCAAAAATAGATAGTTATACTATTTAGAAAACATTTTATAATATTTGAAAACTAAATTTTATAGTGAAAAGTAATTTTACATAAGTATTTGGAAAATTCTATGAAATCCTTTTCAGGCAAAACTCAAAGTTTGTAAAAATACAATTTTAATTAGAAAACTATATTTCATTCGTACAAATATTTTAAGAAAAATATGTTGGAAATTATAGTAAGTCATTTTAGGGCTAACACCCCTAATTTGTAAGACTATATAATATTAGGTAAAATAATTTCAAAATGACTAGAAATACTATAATAATATATCTAAAATTCCAATCTAAAATTTGGAATTTACATGTAGGCACAAACCCAATACTATATTTATGCTACAAAATAATTTCTAAGAAATTATTTAATATACATATTTTATTAAAAATAATTAGGATAATAACTAAATATTGATATTAATTTATGATAATGACAATACTATAATACTTCTTTATAATAATTTAGTGTATTTGTACATATACTTTGTTGAATTAATATACTGTATCATAATACATATGATAAAAATATCAGCACATGGTTCTGCTGTTCCCATCTCTCTTCTCGAGAGATAGAAGCTTTATCAGCTAGACAAACAAGAAGGAGAGAGAAATCCAAACAAAATGACATTAAAGAAGCAACAGCAGAAGAAGAAAAATGAGAAGGAGCGAAACTAGAGAAGAGACGGAGAGGGAGAGAGAGGGAGGTGATAGCACAGAGAGCGGTGAGGGCTTACCGGCGTGGAAGCAGAGGAGTCGGGAACACTGTCGTAAGGCGCGCGCTCGCCGAGAGGCACACTCCGGTCTGTCGGCGCCGCCGAGGAAGGTCGCCCAGATCTAGCGAAGGGTCTCCGGGAGGCGAAGGAGCAAGGAAACGGATTCGGCCACGAGAAGCTCATGGCGGTACGGGGACTGATACGACCCCCTTCTCCAGCACCAGTGAGGGAGAGAGGTCGAGGAGAATGATGCATTTAACCAGGTAACAAAAGAAATTACAAGATATTTAACCTAGGAGAATCAAGCTTTATTTCATCAGATTGCAGAAAAATATAAGAGGAAGATGACAAGCTATGAATAGTAAGTTTGTACTAATCAATTCTCCAGGTACTCCACTATTTGCCCCATCCATTCTATTTATAGTTTCAACATACTAATTCCTCTCCATCTTCTCCCCATGTGCTGTATTACTTGTGCAGGAAGTAATGGGCTGGCCTGTAACAGAATTGGTGACCTGGCAGGTGACCTGGCTATCCAGACAATGAGAGAACATGGCTGGCTAACTGCTAACTGATTTCATAAAGCAAGGGCAAGCAAGAGAAGGGAATTACTTTAATCCTACTGCCTATTCCTACTGCTTCCTACTGCAGAATTTAGAGTGAATAGAGTGAGACTAAGTTTAGGCTCTAACAATACCCTACCCTTATTTTGACCTTGTCTCAAGGTCAAAGTGAGGATATGTTTTTAAGAACTTCTCATAGGGTACCCATACTGCATCCTCTGGTCTTCCATCCTTCCATTGGATTAGTAAATCAACTGCAGCCTTGTTGTGCCTTTGCACCAACCTTCTGTCCAAAATCCAGTCTGGCTCAAGTAGCAATTCTTCCAGCTGGGATGGGTTTTCATCTTGCAAATTTGAAGTAGCCCCTAGTTTCTTTTGAGTTGGGAAACATGGAACACAGGGTGGATTTGAGCATCATTTAGGAGTTGTAATTTGTAAGCAACTGGTCCAATTCTTGCTAACACCTGATATGGCCCAAAGTATTTGGGTGATAGCTTCTGTGGCTTCCTCTGGGCTACAGATATTTGTCTGTAAGGCTGTAGTTTGAGGTAGACCCAATCACCTAACTCAAACTCTCTATCAGTCCTGTGTGAATTTGCCATTTTCTTCATTCTATCTTGAGAGAGGAGGAGGTTGTCCTTCAGTAATTTCAAGGCATTGTCCCTGGATAATAGTGCTGTGGCAACTTCCTTATCTTGAGGCTGGTCTGGAACATAAGTGAGAAGGTGAGGAGGGGCTCTGCCATAGACAGCCTCATTGGGAGTCATTTTGGAAGAAGTGTGCCAATTGGTGTTGAACCAGTATTCTGCCCAAGGAAGATGTGCACTCCATTCCTTTGGTTTGTGGCTGCAAAAACATCTGAGGTAGCCTTCTATGCACCTATTTGTAACCTCAGTTTGTCCATCTGTTTGAGGGTGGTAGGCTGTGCTATATTTGAGTGTAGTGCCCTGCAATTTGAAGAACTCCCTCCAAAAGTGGCTTGTGAAAATTGGATCCCTATCTGTCAAAATAGACTTGGGCATACCATGGAGTTTGAAGACTCCCTCTATAAAGACTTGTGCCACAGTAGCTGCTGAGTAGGGATGTTTTAAGGCAAACAAATGAATATATTTTGTTAGCCTGTCAACAACTACCATGATGGTAGTTCTGTGGTGACTGAGAGGTAATCCCTCTATGAAATCCATGGAGATGTCTTCCCAAATTTGCTCTAGAATTGGTAGAGGTTGCAGCAATCCTGCTGGGGAAATGTTTTCCCCCTTGTTTCTCTGGCAGACTTCACATTCTTGAACATAATTCTTCACAGATTTCTTCATCCCTGACCAGTAACAGACCTTCTTGGGCCTCTGTAGTGTCTTCAAGTACCCAGAGTGCCCAGCTTGGAGTAGATCATGGTGTTCTTTGAGCATTGCAAGGACAAAATCTGAGCTTGGGTCAATGAGTAACCTGTTTTTGTAGTAGAAAAGGCCATTGTGCTTAGTGTATTTGTCTGAATTTAACAGGCCTTTTTCCCATTTCTCCTGCAATTGAGTAAAAAAGGTTGAATTTGCTTGTTGATCCTTGAACTGCTGTAACCAGTCAGCTTGAAGTACAGAAATAGCAGCACATGTTACTTCTTCCCTCCTTGATAAACTGTCAGCTGCCTGATTTTCTCCTCCTTTCTTGTATTCTACTCTATAGTTGTACCCATGTAATTTCATCACCCATTTATATTGTGCTTCAGTGTATATCCTTTGTTCTAGCATGTACTTGAGTGGTTTATGGTCAGTCTTGATAACAAATTGCCTACCCCATAGGTACTGTCCCCATTTCTTGATAGCTAATAAAATAGCCAACATCTCTCTTTTATAAGTGGAGAGTAACAGCGACCTGCCCTTCAATTGTTGACTGAGATAAGAAAGAGGCCTTCCCCTCTGCATTAAGACTGCTCCTATGCCACTCCCAGAAGCATCACACTCCAAAGTAAATTCTTCATCAAAATTTGGCATAGCTAATACAGGAGGTTGGGTTAGAGTTACCTTTAACTTTTCAAAGGCAGCTTGTGCCTCCCACACAAATGAGTTCTTCTTTAGCAGCTGGGTAAGTGGTCCAGCTATAGAGCCATAGCTTTGTATGAATCTTCTATAGTAACCAGTGAGGCCTAGAAAGCCTCTCAACTCTTTAAGGGTCTTGGGTTTTGGCCAGTCCACCACTGCCTTGACCTTGTCCCAGTCAACTTCTATTCCTCCTTCTGAATTTTTGTGGCCTAAGTACCCAATTTGACACTGGTTGAAGGAGCATTTACTTCTTTTGAGCTTCAACTGATGTTCTTCCAGTTTAATGAACACCTGTTCTAAATGTAATAGGTGTTCTGTATAGTTGCTGCTGTATACTAGAATGTCATCAAAGAATACTAGTACAAACCTTCTCAGGAACCCTTTGAAAATGTCATTCATCATTGCTTAAAAAGTTAAGGGAGCATTAGTAAGCCCAAAGGGCATTACTAGAAATTCATAGTGACCCTCATGGGTCCTAAAAGCTGTCTTGTGAACATCTCCTTCATGCATTCTTACTTGATGATAACCTGCTCTCAAATCTAATTTAGAAAAACATTTTGCACCATGCAATTCATCAAATAATTCTTCAACTAGAGGAATTGGGAACCTGTCTTTGACTGTGTACTGATTTAAACTTCTATAATCAATACACATTCTCCATGTGCCATCTGATTTTTTTACTAAAATAACTGGAGAAGAGTATGAACTTGTGCTGGGTCTAATCACCCCTGTTTCAAGCATTTCTTGTACCTGCCTTTCAATTTCATTCTTATGGAGAAATGGGTGTCTATAAGGCCTGCTGCAAACTGGATTGGCCCCCTGAATTAATAGAATCTTATGATCATAAGATCTCCTTGGTGGAAGGCCTGTGGGCTCTGTAAACAGTTGATGATATTTCTCTAAAAGCTCCTTTAAGTCCCCCTGGGTGTCTTCCTGTTCTGCTGCCTGTTCTGCTGCTTGAGAACACTCCTGCCATGTGCACATTTGGATGATAAAGAATTGTGGCTTTTGCCTAAGATCTCTGAACTCTAGTTCACTGAGCTGCTTACTTGTGGGCTTCATTCCCTGAAATTTGTGTTCAATTCCTTGGTATGTAAATATCATGGTAAGATCCTGGAAATTCCACATGATAGTTCCAAGGGTGCTAAGCCAATTTGCCCCCAACACAATTTGACAGCCAGTAATGGGGAGTGGCAGTAAATCAGTGGTGACCCTTGTACCTTGGCATTCAATGATGACTTCTTTGCACAGGCCCTTGCTAGTGAGCTTATCCCCATTGGCAACCAATACTTCAAAAGCATTCCCATGAGATAAGGGAATCTGGAACCTCTCACTGAAAGCAGTATCAATGAAGCTATGTGTGGACCCTGAGTCAATTAAAATAGTGACAGGCTTGCCCTTCACTGTCCCTCTCATCTTCATGGTGGATTGATGCAGTGATCCAGAAAGGGCCTGTAAGGATATTTCAAACAAACTCTGAGAATTGCCATCAAGGGTTCCCCTGTCTTCTGGTGTGGCTATTGGTTCATTTGACTCCCCAGGATCTTCATCTTCATCTGCTATCAGCATGAATAATCTCTTGTCCTTGCATTTATGTCCCTTGGACCATTTTTCATCACAGAGAAAACATAGCCCCAAATTTTTTCTTTTCAAAAGTTCACTAGGAGATACAGTGTTAGTTTGATTCCTGGAAAAATTTCTTCCCTCTGTTCCTTGAGTGACATTCTTATTTTGCACTTCATGAGTGTTTTGAAATGAAGAGAAGTTACCTCCTGTCCACTTGCTATGTGGATTAGCAGGCCTGAAGTTTTTCTTGATGGCTGCCAGTTTAGATTCATACAGTTTAGCCACTTGCATGGCTGCTGGAAGATTTACTGGATTTGCAACCAACACCTCATATCTCACTTCCTCCTTTAGCCCTCCTATGTAGAAACTAACCAAGCTTCTTTCAGGTGTTCCAGCTACTTTCTTTGACAGTTTTTGAAAAAGTGATGTGTACTCCTGGACTGATCCTTCATGTTTTATCAATTTAAGATCAATTGAATGATCTGTAAATTGAGAGGGCCCAAATTCCATTCTAATACAGTGGTTAAATTCTTCCCAGGTAACAGGTCTTCCCCTAATGGTGATAAGCCAATCATACCAGTAAGCTCATGTTCCCTTGAGTTGCACAGAGCAGAATTTCACCTTGTCACATTCTTGTATGCCATAGAAGTTAAAGAAAAGGTTTGCTCTAAGCAACCATTCCTCTACATTACCCTCTCCATCAAACTCAGGCAGCTTGAGCCTAGGAGTAGGCTGGCCACAACCCTGTCCTCCCATACTAGTGCCAGTATTAAATCCTGTAGGAACTGGTGAACCCATGTGTGCAGCAGTGGAATTTTGTACTCCCTGTGCCATTCTAGGGGTTTGGATGGGTGAAGGATATATGAATGGAGGGTGTTCAAACTGGTAAAATGGTGTTTGATGTGTAAATGGTAAATTTCCTGGTGGAAATTGATTTGTGAAGGGTGAAGGATGATTAAATTGGACATTTCCAGTTGGAAATTGGTTATGTGTAGGTTGTGGTCTGGGATGATGGATCTGAGGGGATAGTGTTAGTGTAGGTGGTGGTGGTAGTGTGGTTACAGGAGGTGGAATCTCTGTAGCTCTCCTGGATCTACCAAAATCTTTAACAAACTGACTGAATTGGTGGCGCAGATCTAGAACAATACCTTCCAGGGCCACTAGTCGATCCTCTCCTATTGTTGCTCCTCGAGCTTCCCTCATCTCTGGCTGTGAATCACGAGTGCTTGATCCCTGTTCCTGACTGCTTTCCATGACTGGATGGAGAGGCTCTGATACCAAATTGATACGACCCCCTTCTCCAGCACCAGTGAGGGAGAGAGGTCGAGGAGAATGATGCATTTAACCAGGTAACAAAAGAAATTGCAAGATATTTAACCTAGGAGAATCAAGCTTTATTTCATCAGATTGCAGAAAAATACAAGAGGAAGATGACAAGCTACGAATAGTAAGTTTGTACTAATCAATTCTCCAGGTACTCCACTATTTGCCCCATCCATTCTATTTATAGTTTCAACATACTAATTCCTCTCCATCTTCTTTCCATGTGCTGTATTACTTGTGCAGGAAGTAATGGGCTGGCCTGTAACAGAATTGGTGACCTGGCAGGTGACCTGGCTATCCAGACAAGGAGAGAACATGGCTGGCTAACTGCTAACTGATTTCATAAAGCAAGGGCAAGCAAGAGAAGGGAATTACTTTAATCCTACTGCCTATTCCTACTGCTTCCTACTGCAGAATTTAGAGTGAATAGAGTGAGACTAAGTTTAGGCTCTAACAGGGACTTCGGCGGAGGCGCGTCTTCTGTGCTGCCGGCGGAGGGTGCTGCGGGGGTGCTGGAGGGTGCTTGGCGCGGAGGCAGGCACGGCGGAGGTTAGGTAAGGTGGTTTGCTATATATTTTTTTGTAGCTTTTGTGGTGGTGATGGTGGTGGTGGCTACGCCAGTGGTGGAGTAGTGTGATGGTACCCCGACAAAGTTGGGGATGATGGTCGGGCTAGTCGTGGGTGGTATGGCCGAGTGGAGGCAGTGGAAGGAGGTGCTGGGGGTCCGGGTGCGGTGGTCGTGGACATAGTGGGTCAGGGAGATGAACGTTGTGGCGGTGGTTGTGTTATTTTGGGGTTGGCTGGAGTATCGGGGTCGTGCTGGTATGACAATGCAGAAAAGGACAGGAAGAGGGTGGCCACAGCGGTGGTGGCTCCGCCTCGAGGGCGAGTGGCTGCGGCATTGGAGGATCGGGTGGACATGAGGAAGTTGTGAGGCTCGCCGACGGCCTAGATCGGGTGTTGCGGTAGTGGAGGCCGTGATGGCTGCGATAGGGAAAATCTAGGGTTAGGGTTAGGTTTTGGGATTTGGGGTTATTGTAATTATGTCGTGTCCGGATTATAGGACACGACATAAAATTTTAGAAATCGTGATTCGGTGTTTCGGACGCGATGTGGATGATGTAATTGGTAAAGTTAGTGAAAAGACACCCAGGTTCGGACCCGAGGTCTTCCCGGCTGACATAAGGAAGGTGGTGGACAGGGACACGATGATCAAAATTTTTGGGTTTGTGGGTTTCTATTAAAAGAGCAAAGGAGTTCTCCTTATATATGAGGTGGAGGCAAATAGTTGGATAAGGAATAGGAAAGTTTAAATCCCATTAGATAATTTCACATAAATTTTAATCAATTTAAAACCAACTTAATAATATCTACTCCAACTTTAAACTAGTTAATCTCTATTTTAATTTTAAACTAGTTTGAAATCAAAATCAATAAAATCAAATCCCAATTTAAATTACATCAAATAAATTTAAATATCCTTTTATAAATTAAAATAATAAATAGTTTCAAAAACTAAAATATACATGAATTTATTTTCATGTACCTCGTATGTAATAGTATATTTATATAAATTATTATTTTCTAGTATAGTACATATTGTTTACAAAGAAAAATATTAATTTCTTAAATCATTACCAATACTTGTATAAATAAAAGCATTTTATAATAATAAAATTAAATATAAAGTTCGACTAAATTTGGCAGCGTAAATTTTATATACAAAAATATTTATATGTACTTCGAAAACAAAATTATTTATTTTTATATTTATTAAAATCCTATAATAAAACTTTTTATATAAAAATTAAATACCTCGTATATACGTACTCACACTCGACGTACAAATACCAAAATAAAATAAAAAAAAACTATAGTAAAAAATTTAGAGGGTTTACAGTACCGATGGTGTACAAGTGTGTACCGTCGGAATATCGACCAAGTACCCAAGTTGTTTATTTCTTGATTCTGATTTAATTTCCAAGTTTTTTTTTCTTGATTTTTGCTTTACTGTACATGCTATGCCCAGTTTATTGTCTTGTCCTATAATGCATGTCTGGTCCTGGTACTTGATCTTGTCTTGTCTTGATAGTGGCCTGTCATGGCACAATCATGATTCATGTACATATCTAGCTTACTTGATAGTGGCCTGTCACAGTGCACTCATGATTCCAATACATCTCTAGATTGACTTAGTGGCCTGTCACGGCGCACTCATGATTCCAGTACATGTCCATTTTGACTTAGTGGCCTGTCATGGCGCACTCCTGATTCATGTACATGTCTAGCTTGATTTAGTGTCTCGTCATAGCGCACTCCTGTCCTGATATTGTCATGTCTTGTTGTGGCTTATTGTGGCTTGTTATAGTGCACTTTCTTGCCTGTCTTGTCTAGTCTTGCATGTCTCAGGTCTATGATGGATTTTGCAGAATGCCACACCCAGAATCCTGAATGAAAATTAACAACTAGCTTGATTATCTATATCATTGGGAGGGGAGAACTTTTCGGTTACATGCAACCCCTTTTGTTTTGGTCCTTATATATATATTTTTTCGGTTACATGCAACCCCTTTTGTTTTGGTCCTTATATATATATATATATATATATATATATATATATATATATATATATATATATATATATATATATATATATATATATATATATATCATGATGAGCACACTTCTAGCGCACCGTCGAGTGTTGTACTTGTTCATACGTTATACTTGTCTCCGAGCAATGTATTCCTCCAGCTATTATACACTTGTCTTCCGGGCAATGTATCCATTACTTTCCTTCTTTTGGCCTGGATGAGTCGGGTAGTCTGCAGGGCAGGTAACTAGATTGGATTTCTCAACATGCATATGTTAGTAATTAGGAATTTGATAACCCTAGTTAGCTAATGTATCAAGCCGTACTCAATGCTTTGTCGTAATTGATGGATGGATTCCATTCCTGTCTTGTTTAGTCTAGTCTAGTCTTGCTCCAGTTTATCTTATTTCAATACTTAGATTCTTGTTATTCCTGTACGTGTTATTATTCTTGTTACATGCTTGGCTTCACTGCATGCCTTACATGCTTGGCTTTACTATTTGTCCTATATGCATGGATTTATTACATGCTTACATGCTCAGTTTCACCTTACATGTTCACATGCTTTCTCTTACATGTTTTCAATTTTCTTTCATATACATTATGGTACCTTTATTTATTTCATGCCTGAAATTTGTTGAGTCTGTGCTGAGACTACAATACCAAAGTCTAACCGAACTATCCATGAACCAACGAATCATACTCCATGCAAATATCTATCAACCCAAATCACAAACAAATACGTATTACACACTAAAACACAAATATGACTTAACAATTCCTACCTAGAGACTTGGGTTGTTCTAAATTGCGTAATACTATGCTACCTAAGCCACTTATTAGCATACCATCTAGTACTAGGTCACACTAGTCTCTATAATCATTATTTATTGATTAATAATATGGATTACAATTTTTAGATTTAAGATATCAAGTTTGCAGCTCATAATCGTACAACGAAACATACGGTACATGAATTGAGATAAGATGATCAACCACAAGGTTAACAATCTTATCTTGGATATATATATATATATATATATATATATATATATATATATATATATGATATGGGAAAAAAAAAAAATATATATATATATATATATATATATATATATGATATGGGATTACTAGAATCGACTGATCTCAATTTTGATGCATAGATTCCGAAATACGAACATAATATGAACTTGTTAAAATTAATGGTGAGACCGAGAGAAAAATCTAATAGACATTGTCAAATGAAGAAATAGACATCATCAACGTGTCCGGAATAGTTGAATCATCTAGGATAGTCTACCATAAATCTAATTTTGGACACAGAGACAAAACGATAATTTGGCATCAAAACGATGTCCATCGTTGGACCCGCTTTGTACCAAAAAAGTACCAAAACCTATAGTCTCTAAAGTCAGAAAAATATATATCTACAAGTCTAATTTCACGATACAAACTCAACGATATGTCCATATTTTGATTTCGACGAGCCGATCAAAAAAATGTTCGTTGAATCGTATCGTAGGGCCCGCGAAATGGCAATTTGGTCAATTGTCTCAGAATCATACCAAACTTGGCTCACAGGACCAAAAAATGCTACGAGTCCAATGGCACAAGTTCTGTCGTGATGCAATGAACGTTCAAAAAATAATTGGGACTTAAAAGGCCGATACGATAATTTTTTATGAATACAGGTCGAATTTGTCGCACATACACGACCAATTTGAATTTCGTCAATTCTCACATTTAGACGATGTCCGTACGGACCTTTCAATACAATAGTTTGCGACCAAGTCGTCCGATTTGCCGGGACGGACTCCGTATCGGAGAATTTTGATTTTTGAAAATAGTTTTCCATGAGTTTTGTAATTGATTTTATTTAAAAACTAAGCAAGTAAAAAATTATGAATAAATATTCGTTATGAAGCCTATCATGTTAGCTACAAATCTGTTCTTTTAGAATTTTAAATTTTTTAATATCTGGTCCAAAAATCGGCTTTCAAAATAGCATTCTAGAACAGTTTTCGTGTCCTGGATTTTTGATTTTTTTTTATTTTGGAACTAAAATTTCATCGCGTATTCGTGAATTAAAGTAAACTAATTTATGGGTTTTGAAGGTGGTTGGGTTGTCTACGCACCTGCACAATTGGTTCATAAAATGGACAAACAAGCGAAGAGAAAATGCGACTCAAAGTTGCTGTGCTGCTGCCTATTGTTGTTTTTGTTCCCGCGGCTGTTCCTGGTGCTGGCCGGCCTGTCGACGGCGGGCGGCAGCCAGGGGCCGTGCAGCTTATGTCGGTGTTAGCCTAGGTGTCTGCTAGGGGATCGATTAGAGTTAGGGTTTTATTTTATTACATGTTTTTTAAATATATAGATACGTATGTAGAGGGAAACAGGTTCCACGCGGTTGGATTCGAGGGTTTCGGTTAAAGCCTAGAGACTTGAGTCGTTCTAAGTCACATAATACCTATTTTACCTAAGCCACTTATTAACATACCATCTAGTACGAGGTCACACTAGTCCCTATAATCGTTATTTATTCGTTAATTATATGGATTAGAATTTTTAGGTTTAAGATATCAAGTTTGCATCTCGTAATCATATAATGAAACATACGACATGCGAATTGAGACAAGATAATCAACCACAAGGTTAACAATGTTATCTTGGCGGTATATACGTTCACTTTGTCAATTTCAATGATATGGGATTGTAACCACCACTTTTCCAGAACAAGGGTATTTTGACTTTTCCTATTTCATGTTATTATTGTAAACTTGAATTATATTTTGAATGATAAATTATTTTACAAATTAAATGTTACATTTTTTTATTAATTATCTATAATATTAGATGTGGTGCAGATATTTCTATTTGAGTATGACTAGTGGTTAGCCTTTAGTTAGAATAGTGGTTAGTGATCCTAGAGGACCTAAACTGACTTGACATGACCACCTAACTAAATGATTAGGACTAGCATAAATGAACTTTGGTTAGCCTCTAGCTAGACTAGCAATATTAATTAGGAAGCTTGACTAAAAACATAATTAAGAAGAAAGGCTTATTTTCTAAACTTGTCATGAATAAAGAGAAGGGTGTAGTAGACCTTTCCTCTTGCCCAAAACCCAAACCCTAACCCCCTATGGCAGCCCACTTACCTTATAAAGCATAACTTCATCTTCTTCCTCCTCATTTCATTCCAAACCCTAACCCTAATTAGAAGTTTCCTCCCCAATTGTTCCTACCACCAAATTTCCTCCAAATTCCTCCAAATTAGTCTCATTCTCTTCCCCTTAGTGAGGAGAAGGCTCTCTTGGCAAGCTTGGAGAGATTTGAGCACTTGGAGCTTGAAGGGATTCTAGATCTAAGGGATTTGGCATTGGGAATCTATCTCTCAATTGGTATGAGCTTTCTAACCCATTAATTTCCATCAAATTAGAGTAGATGCATCAATTAGGGACCCCATGCATTAGGTTTGCCATGGAGAGGAGTTTTGACTCTTCCTCCTCTCATTTGGAGACTTTTCTCTTTGTATTTTGACCTATTTTGGGGGAAATTCGAGAATAAGATTTCTAGGGTTTGTGAAATAGGTTTTTTATGCTCTAATTGTGATTTAGAAAATGTGGGTGAGCTTTGGGTCAAGTTTGGATCCATTTAGAGTGCGTATCATGGCATATCGTGATGTGCACGCCAAATGTTTGACAAAATGATCAAAAGAGCACCAATCTCTAAATTTCAGTTTTGAATCTTGTGTTAAGTTTAATTTGCTATGAGTTATCTATGGTAGAGTTATCTAAGGGTTTAGTTTAGTTTTGAGTCATTGTATGGTGATTAGGGGATGTGGATATAAGCCATGTTAAATGTGGACTGTTATTTCCTATATAGGTTAGTCCCATATCTTAGACATTGTTCAGTCTCAACCATTTATTAATGTTCAGTCTTGTTATTTATGATGTATGCAGTCCCTTGTTGTATGAATCTGTCCTGTATTTATTACTGTTCAGTGGTATGAGTTCAGTCCTTTTTAATCTATATATTTCAGTCCCCATCATTTTGATCAGTCCACCCTTACCTACATAAGATCAGTCCTTGCACCTATTTTATTCAGTCCTATAGTGTCTACCTGTGCCCTGTTACCTATATGTTCAGTTCCCTTCCCTTTTGGTTCTGCCCTGCAGACATTCAGTCCCAGTTTAGGGAGAACTGGAGTGTTCGGTCACTTGGCCTACATCACATAATGTCTCTACCCATGCTTTACTGGTATTGACTCATGTTCAGTCCCCTCTTCATTGCAGCCCCTATTAAAGGGTTTAACTCTTGATTTATCTTTTGTCCAATCTCCCTAATATTGTATCAGTTAGCATTAGTGTTCAATACCCTTACATGGTTAAGCCAATTCCTATTAGTTCAGTCCACAGATTTGAGGATATCAGTCTTTGTGCTGTCAGTCTTGTTATCCTTAGAGTTTAGTCCCACTCGATTTTCCCATACCTATGGTATCAGTTTACTGATACCTTGAGTAAGTCCCTACTTTCAAATGACAACCCCCTACCACCATGGTCCAGTCCTTGCACTGACCTTGATGACCAGTCTTCCCAAATGTCCCATTTTGTGTTCAGTTCACATAACATAGGTCCAGTCCCTATAAGCATTAGTCTCATGCCCTTAGATGTCCATCCCTTGTTCTTTTGTTCAATCTCTTGAAGTTTAAGTCCATATTTAACATCAGTCCCAATATACAAATGGCAGTCCCTAATTGTTTAGGATTTAGTCCAAATCATATATTATCAGCCCTTGCCAAATGTTTCAGTCCCCTTACCTTCGAATTGTTTCATTTCCCTACATTTAGTTCAGTCTTGCGCCCTTATATTGTATTAGTCCTTCAATAATGATTATTAATTCAGTCCATGTGGAAGGGGGATTACCTCAGTCAGTCCATTCCTGTTGTATCAGTCCATATGATGTAGGAAGACTTGATTGATCAGTCCCCTCTTCCTTTCAGTGCCCTGTTCTGTCTTAATGTTCAGCTTTAGTAAATGTTCAGATATTACATTACATCAATCTACACTGCCTTGATGTTTGTCCTGCATCCCACAGGTATTAGTCCTAGTTGTCCAATTGTTCAGTCCTTTAAACATATTGTTCAGTCCTCTTTTAACCATTGTTTACTTAGGTACCAATCTAGAGTAGGGAGTGAAGGGATTAACCCTCAGTCCAGATATTAGGATATCTTGTTCAGTCCATTTACCTCTTAGTGTCAGTCTATCTTAGTTGTTCAGTAATGTGAAGGGAGATGGGGGATCAGCTATAAAGGATATGCGTTGAAGTTATTTAGTAAGTGAGGGAAGAGGAGTGATTGGTCTGTACATGGATGCACAGGCTAGAGGAGGATCATGTTGGACCAAATAGAACCTGTGCAAGGCTCGGGAAGAACCTGTACAAGGGTAGGAGACTTGGGTCAGGCCCTGCAGCATATGGGGCATTAGCCTCAAGTGGCCAGACAGCAGGGGAGTTCAGGGCAGGCCTAGCCTTGGGCCTACAGCAAGGGAAATGATGTGATGCTGTAACTGATCAGAGTATCACTCAAATGAACTGATATTAGTAAACATGTTCATGGTTTAACTGTGTGTGTGGCCCTCTTGTGAGAATGTATGTATACATAATTCTGGGATGTAATGTGCAGATATGTGGAATGAGCTAAGACTGTTGAAAAAGTGAATATGTGAACTATTATATACTTGGAGTATGTGTGGGGAGGAATGAGGTATCAGTTAATGGAGTTGAAGGGAGAAAACAGGGTGTCAACCCACTGTTGGCAGCAAGGAGGTTTAGAAACCAAGAAGATGGGCATGTATTTGGATGTATTGGTGTAGTGGTACTTGAGTGCCCACCAACTCATGTTTAGTATTGATTAGGTTGTTTAGGCAATGTATATATATTGCAAACAGTAGAACTGATGTATGTTCATATATAGGTGAATATAATGTATGAGGGAACATATATAGAGAGGTAAAGTGGTGTCAAGGTAGGTTTGTATGTTTTTGGAGGTTATGTTAAGTGTATAGATAGGTATATGTATATACATATGGTTCATAGGCACATTGGTATTAAGGTACCCTAGAAGGAGTCTAAAGTATATACTTAAGAAGATATCCATGTATATCTATAATCCTATATAGATAGTAGGCTTTATGAGTATTACCTATAGCTAGATATAAATGAACCTCTATGAGTTAAGGTATTAAGTGATAGGGTAATGATTAGAGTATAAGTTTATCTAGGTGTTGGGTAGGTAAATGGAATTACCTGAGTAAAGGTAATGACCTAGAAACCCAGGATTGACCTAGTTTAGCAAGGTATTGACCAATTGATTAGGATTGACCTAGTTTGACTTGTATCGACCTAGAAAAGGCCTAGAAGCATACAAATAGTGCATTTAAATTCATTGTTGCTCTAGAACACCAAATAACTCTGTAATCTCATATATATAGGTTTGTGTGACACCACTTTGGACATCGATCCTCATTTACTGCTCAGGACTACAGGCGAGTACATTCTCTGATAGTTTTCATTTATCTTATGATTATTATGATTCAGCTTCTAGTATAGTATTACCTGATTCTCTTTCATGACACGGATTGGTATTTTTAGATTCATTCACTTACGACACATGTATTATACTTGTCTGGTCCCTACTTCTGGAATCACTCACTGTAATCACCTATTGGAAACACCTGCTGGCACCACTTACTTCTGGCTAGACTTGTACTTGATTATGTGTCGGAATATGGATTTACTTGTACTATTCGGGATGGAAAAATACTCGAGTAGACATGTAAACATTCCCAATCATACTGGAACCACCCCTACTGGTCTAATCTAGAAAGATAGCCATCGCACGCTTGCCAAGCGTGCGATGTACCATATTTACCCCTAGCCGTTTACATATCGAAAGTGGTATTTCAAAAAACACTGGTTTAGTGCTTTTCTAGTGGATTCATATTGTATCCACTGGACTCACATCATATTTGTTCTGATTCAGTTATTTCTATTTACAGTCTTTATTGCCATGTTTGTCTGATTTACCATCTTTACTCTCCTTGTACTTTAGTTAGCTGTTGTTCTATTTCATTTCTTTACTCATTCTATTCTGTTCATCAAGTACTACTTGCTATAATTGTTTTATAGTCATCGTCATTTATTTGTAACTGCTAGAGGAGATGCGCTCGTTCCCTATGCATTTAATAACGATTTTTTTATGATAACGGTCCAGTAATGTTATTGATATATCGGTGATATATCAGTTTTATAACGGTAAATATCGGTTTACATTTTTAACAATTTATATATATATAAACAACATATTAATTGTTAGCTATCAAAAAATATGCAATAAGAGCCCAATTCATACCAAAACCAACATTACAATATAAAAGTACCCACTTCAAGAGTTCAACTAATAATAAAACCAAAAAGAGCCCAATTCAAGTTTCAACATCTAGACTAATAATCTTCATTAGCTTCAACTTCAACTTCATTGTCCTCATTCTCACAATCACCATCTTCGTCACTTTCTTCCCTAGTTTTATCTTCATCTTCTTCACCCTCATCGTCGTGAACAAGTGAGAGTGGATCTGTAACACCTCGTGACCTTGTGCTTCTTGTGCTTAATCCTTCAATGTCATCGGCACACATTGAAGCACGAACTTGCTCCCAAGTTAAATCATCACCTACCCTCACAAACTCTGCAAGCTCTGTTTCGGTTGGAGTAATCCAATCATCATTCTCTTCAACATCTCTCAAAATAATAGGATCAAAAGTTTCGGCTTTGTTCTTTCCCTCCAAGAATCGTCTCTCCAACTTCATGTTATATTGAATGTAAACAAGATCATTCAATTTTGCTTGCAAAAGGCAATTCCTCTTCTTCGTATGCAACTGAAATTATCAAATTAGCATACGTATTATTTGTAACTAGCTAGCTTGAATTAAAAAAAAAAAGCAAAGTAAGAAAGAAAGTAAGTTGCATACGTTGTTAAATGCACTCCAATTTAGCTCACAAGGCGAAGCACTACATGTTTGGCTTAAGACCCTCCTTGCAAAGCTTTGTAGTTCCGGGGTACCATTGCCATGACTTATCCACCATTCATCTATATTGAGTATTCTCCTCACATCAATAAGAATTAAAAGATATGTAATATAAAATACAAATGGAATGGTTAGTCGGTAAGGAAAGAAACTTACATGGTGATATCGTTTCTCTTGTTCTTATAGCTAGAGTAGTTCCAAAATCTCCCAATGTCTCTCTATATTCCGACAATTGCGATAAGATTTTAGTACTCTCAACCAAATCTGGCACAAGCCTCATCAAAGCTTCATTAAGCATTCTCCTAGTGTGATTAAGCTCTGATGTTGAATGCTTATAAAATATGGCTGGGTTAAGATAATATCCAGCTGCATTTAAAAATATAATCCAATGTTGGCATATAAACACTACAACAAAAAGATCTATTAATGACGCTTGATAAGTGGATTTCATGACGGCTGATAAAAAAGCATTATGAAAGTTCGAAATACCTTTTTTCTATGACGGTTTGGGCTAATTTTGGAATTTTTATAACGTTTATAAAACAAAACGTTATTAATGTTTTAGAGCGGTGGCAAACTTGTAATATTTTTAAGTTCAATTTTTTGGACAAAATGCTGAGAACAGCCCGCGCTTCATCAAAATTTTTCCTCTCCCCCATTCTGGTCTTCTCCTTCTCCTCCTCTTCTTCTCCTTCCTTTCCCCCAACTCCAAAACCCTAACCCGAACCACGAATATCTCAACTCAGACCGCTTCGTACGTAAACCCCTAGTCCACTCCCTCTCTCTACCGGCTCCATCGGCGGCTCCAATGGCGCAGAAGAAAGGCGGCGGCGGCCGTGCCAACTCCGATGAACTCGACGAACTCGTCCGAACCACTCTCCAGGCCGTCCTCCTCGCGGACAGCTTCGCCCAGAAGTTCCGTTCCATCACTCTCGAGCGCCTAAAAGTACGTCTCACCAAACCCTAACCCTAGAAAACCCCTAAAATCTCTGAACCCTAATTTTGAAATTCCCAGGTGCTCTAGACTTACCACTTTCGAAAGGAAACAACAGTTGTTGATATATAATATAGCTTCACCACACATTTTCATTTCAGTAAACAACAGTTGTTTACTTCCTCTAATGCAAAGTGCAAAGTGCAGATTAAGTGGACAATTTGTCGTCTTCTCTTCAATCAACCCCCCCCCCCCCCAATATGGAAAGGATGATGTACTCCATTGTCATATCTCATATATTAGGCATCCATTATTCATCTAAATTATTTGGAAGAAGAGATCATGTCAGCCCATAATTTTTGACCTACCACCCATTATGACAAAGGAATGAATAATTGGCCTAAGCTAAGCTAATTAGGGCTACTTACTTAATAACCAGCCATAACTTGAAACCATCTTTTCTTCATTACTAAATAAAAAGTCTGTACAACAACATGCAATGCAATAGGTCATGGTACTCGTTCATGATGTAAAGAAAGTATACATAAAAAAATGTCGCTTCGAACTTTGATCCTCATATATAATACACTATTAGCTTGTGACGACGATCGTAACACGTCCACCAGCTAGCGTGCATACCCCCCGAGTATGGGTGGTGACTCAGGGAATTTGGACAGAGACCTAACGTTTGATGCATTGTTTTGAGGGTTATTTAGTAATAGGGTCTCACATAATAGTACATATTAGGGTTTGGGTCTCGATATTGTCCAACATTAGGATTTCAATCTCGAAATCACTGTTCATTAGCCTACGTGAATAGTTATTTCGAGACCCAAACCCTAACGTTGGACAATTTCGAGACCCAAACGCTAATATCCACTATCATGTGAGACCCTATTACTAAATATCCCTTGTTTTGATAGCAGAAAAAAGAAACAGGGAGGGGTAGCTCCCTGTTTGTTTGGCTTTTTTGTATGTTGCAGAGAATATGTCTGTCGACACATCAAAGATTGATCATGATCACGAGAGATGAGAGCATCTTCACCTCATAGATCTTTTGGGCCCATACAAGAAATAGAAAGGAAAGGGTCAAGGAATGAATGGGTCTGCTACCTCTTGCCTTTGCTACAGCAGCTTCTGATTCAAGTATATCAACAACTGTTGTTTACTGAAATGAAAATGTGTGGTGAACCTATATTATATATTTTGTTCTGATACTTGGCACTATATTAGACACATTTTTTTCTGATACTTGGCACTATATTATATTTTTTTTCGTTTTGGCACATAATGTTGGTATTAGACACATGCTAAGAAAGCTTGACTAATCTGAGTTTGATTGTCATTATGTTACGAATTGATTGTTATCTACTTTTTTGACTGTATTATTGCACTTAATTTTGCAATCAGCCATAAATTTTTATAGTGCATGCATGTTTGCCTGTTTGGTACCAGTTGTCTTATAATTGTGGATTCTGTACTTCCAATATTATTACTAACTTCCATTATTTTACATACAGATCAAGCCAATAAACTATGTTCAGGAAGAAGAAGCTCAGCTTCGTTCAACAAAAGGTAAACGAAGCTGAACCAATGTAACTCATCTTCATCTTTCTTCTGTGCTCATATTATTAAAATTGTTGTAATAAGTTGTCGTAAATTACTGAGATGTTGTGGCCGAGGGGAGTGGTAAGTCTAGGGCATCTTAAAAGGAAGTTGTTTGTTTTTATTCTTTGTGCTTAAAATAGTTGAACTTTAGTCCGTGGTTGTTTTGGAGATTTATTTTGTTTTCTTTCCTTAATATTCTGAGCTGAAAGAAATAGGAAGTAACATTCTGAGCCGAAACAAACTAATTAAACCGCCAACCCCCTGTAGAAGCATGGAATTTCACAACCAGAAAGACCATGCGCCAGACACTACAGGCACCAGGAACAGGACACTCCACAGCAAGATCAATAGCCATAGACATCTGAAGAAGGACTTTTTATTTTATATATATAAAAGTCTATTACATGTCTGAAAAACATTGTACAAAGGAGAATTTCTACAAAGGAAAGATCCTAAGTCTACAGCCAGCGGCCACCATGCGCCTTCAGATAGGCGCAGCAGTCACCATGCGCCTCCAGATAGGCGCAGCAGTCACCATGCGCCACCAGTGAGGCGCAGCAGATGTCATGTGCCTCCATCCAGGCGCATCCCGCCATCTCTTCAGTAGCTCAGTTATGTGCATCCAGCTCAGTTATGTGCATCCCTTCAGCAGCCCAGTTATGTGCCACTCTCCAACCAGGCTCACCTGGCCGAGCAGCAGTCCAGTTACGTGCCGCTCTTCCAGCCAGGCTCACCTGATAAATGCTTCGATACACAAAGCATTTAACCCTCTGGCTGGAACCAAGGAAGAGAAGAGCACCGCAAATCTGTGGCCAGGGGAGGCTTCGAAAGAGCCTCCAAAGACCAAGGAAGACCGTGATCGAAATCACGGCGAAAGGCAGCGGAAGAGAGAGCCTAGCACCGCCATTCCGATCTACGGCTCTTCCGGAACAACGGAGACAAGGCCCGAGCATCCCCATCTTTGGATGCAACAGGCACCTTCCGCCTGCCTCGGAAGCCCTCGACCCCGTCTTTTAGATGTAACAGTCACCTTCAAGAGCATTAACGACGACATGGCATCTCATCTTCACCCTCGGGAGCACTTCGTCAACAGAATGCACCCGAGAACCCGAGTTCATATTGGAAAGATGTGAAGGAATGAGAGGCCAACCTTCTCTCCATGCCACTATTTATAGGCCGGGCAGATCAAACCCATGCGCCAAGTGGATGGCTCTCCGAATTCCGTACAATGAACTCACATTAAATGGATGAACCAGACGCCTCGACTTCAGCCAAACGGCTATTAAAAGCACTCGAGAAGCGAAACAGCCGCATCATCAAAGACGTGTCGGATGCGCCGGCTGGTCAGCGCATCGCACCTCTTCAAACATCAAACAGATGCACCCTGTACCGAGAGCATCACAGGGGATGCGCCCCCATGCGTCCCCATACGCCTAGTGGAACGCCAACCGACGCGCCCACTCAGCTGTCCATCGAATGTCACCAACATTAAATATTGAACTGACAGAGTTGGCAGCACGCCTCCCCAAGCCTGAACGGTTGACAGCTTTTGCAGAAAATGAAGCATCCACAACGTCAGCATCATCATGACTCTATCCCGACGGCTACTGCCACGTGGCCACTCGACCACCCGCCTGCGCCTCCGCGGCCATGCGCCCAAACCTGCATGCGCCTCAAAAGCCATGCGCCTCAGACCCTTCACTGATCCCTAAAGACATAAGAAGAGTCTCCAGTTGAAGCTTTGCATGCGCCTCAAAAGCCATGCACCCCAAACTGATCTCTGATCCCGAAAGACAGAAGAAAAGTCGCTCGCATGCGCCTCAAAAGCCATGCGCCCAGAACGGCTCGTGACTCCTAAAGGTCACGAGCCAAAATCTCATCATGCGCCCAATCCAAGACGCATCCCACCAAATCATCCCCCCACCAAATCAGAGATCTCCGAGCCATGGGTCGACGACACGTGTCCTTTGACTCAACTCATCCAAGATCTCAGCAACAGAAAGATCTTCTCCTTTGCTACGTGCCGGCTCACAACAGCAGTATGAAGAATTCAACCCCGCGAGTAGGGCGCATCATCCATGCGCCTCCATCAGCAATCTCCACGTGGCGTCCCCACGCACCGGCGCATCCTACATATGCGCGCATGAGCAGCCAACCTGCCCAGCTATAAATGGAGGAATCATCCCCTCCTTACACACACACAGAGACATACATACGAACAATCCAGACAGAGATCACCAGAGATGCAGATACAGACACTCAACGTCTTCCTCCTCTCAGCCAGCTCCAGCACCCAGAGCAATCTACACCTTTAGAGAACCGATAACCGTCGTCAGCCCGTCAACGGAGTCAACGCATTACCACTCGCTCCATTGGCACTTAGGACCCAGATTAAACAAAAGTGTACTCCTAGGACTACATCTAAGTCCTACATTGTAACATTGTTCTGTTTGTATTAAGATTTGCAATCAAACGATTTTAATAGCAAACAAGCTGGCGACTCTGCTGGGGACTTCTTTCTCCTCTTCCGAGAAAGTTGTGTCACAGGCCGACGACGTGAAGGTGGGCTCCTCCCATAAGACGCTGGTCGTGCGCCTCAATCAACAGGCGTACGAGGAGTTCATTTCTGAAGGAAGCGCGAGTCCTTCGAAGCGGCTACCGAAGCCGAAGAAGACCCGCCGTGTCTGGGTGCGCAAAGTCGACGCCTCGGGCACCACCACTGAAGGGGATGCCCCAATCCAGCCCTCCCTTCCTGCTGACGTTCTCAGCAACCAAGGTGCGCCCGCTGATGCAGCGCATCTCTCGGGGAAACGTGCGGCTGATCACGTTCCCCAGCCATCTCCCTCTCAGGCGAGGAAGATGCGTCGACGGAGCAGGGGCGCAGCCAATGCCCCGCGCATCACCTCTGATGTGCCACAAAAAGTCTCTGTCTTTGACAGACTCACTCGCTGTAATGGCGAGAAGAATTTGGATGCTGAGTACTATGCGCCCCAGCGGGCTAGTACAAAGAAATCCAAGGCGGCACGGGCCATGCACCACAAGCGTGCTATGCCAGCAGCAGGCCAGAGGCACATGCTCACAATCACGTGCGCTGCCGATGGCAAGCTGTACAAGGTCGACTCAGGTGCTTTGGTACCATAGACGAGTCGATCTTCAAAGTCCTCATCTCACTTGGGCGCATCCACTGCGTGCATAACTAAGTCGAGTGCGGCAAATTCAGTGGTCTTGAACTCCCGCGCCTCCTCTGGTTGTGCGTTTGAGGTCCGTTCAAGTCACTTCAAATGTTGTTGTTCCCCCACTACTGATCATGATGCCTGCTTGGTATTAGATCAGGGGGCGCAACACTCACCTGTCTGCCCCGGCGTTTGGCCTTGCCATGCGCCTGAAGGGGGTGTGAAGGTAGCACTCTCCTCCAACGACCTGCGTAATATGATCACTTACAAGCGCCGGTCAGGAGAGTCGACCAACAAGCACGATGAGCCTTTCACGGGGCATACTTGTGCGGTGGTCACTATCAACTGCTGTGGCAAGGCGGCAGTACCACCAAGGCAATCAGTCTTCCAGCGGCTGCAGTCATCGACACCCCTCCGACATCGTCTCGGGACGAAGGTGTCTACAGAAGAGGAACCAAGAGTTGCTTCATGCAATGTGGTCTCCAACTCCTCATCTCTCCGAAAAGCGACCGGCAATTCGTCCAAAAGCCAACCGAGGAGAACCAAGGCAGCAGTCTCGACCTCTGGGGTGTTCGAAGGCACTCGGTCGAAGAATGTCCAAAGCACAGTTGCGGCGGATCTTCATCCTCGAGGCGAAGTCAGCCTTCCAGAAGCACCTCGAAACGAGGATGTCCCCCAGGACACAGCTGGGGGTAGAGACGAAGAGGCCCTTCAAGACGGAGCTGAGGACAATCAGGCCCTGGCAGATGCGCCCGTCGAGAATGACCTCCAGAATGTGACTGGGGGTGACCGAGCTGAAACACCAGGAGAGGTGACTCCCCCACATGAAAGTGAGGCCGAGAGCGAAGCCTCAACCAATCCATCCACTCCTGGCCGTGTCAGGACAGTATACATGGCTGGGGATGATGCCGAGTCTGATGCGCCACCGGACATTGTTCAGCGCATAGATTCATTAGAGGGAGGACTCAAAACCCTCTCTGCCTCTGTGCAAGCACTGACTCAAGCAGTGTTTGATATTCGATCGGCCTTGACCAGAACACCTTCAACCGGTCCCGACCCAGGAGTTAATGGGGAGTCGAGTGTACCCCTTCAACGGGCACCTTCCGATACAGAAGCACCTCGGACATCGGAACCCTCAAACGCTCCGCTCCAGATAGTGCCACCTTCCCCGACTCCTAGCTCCACGGAGGATGTGGTCGAAATGATCAAGGACCTGCGGGAGCGCTTCGAGTCCAAAAACAGGCAAGAGGAGCGCCAGAAGATGGGCATTCCCCAGCCTTATCCCCTCGAGTGGAACAAAGTGGTTTATCCTCCAAAATATAAACCACAAACACTCATACCATATGATGGGAAGGACTCTCCGTGTCGATACCTGATATATTTCCAGTCACAAACGGGGCATCTTCCAAAGGAGGACGCGCTCCTCACCAGCATCTTTGTTGGGGCCCTAAAAAGGGTGGCGTATGACTGGTACTGCAGCCTCCCCGACAATTCTATATCGTCCTTCGACGACTTGACGCGCCTCTTCCTCGATCGCTTCTACGACGGCGGGAAGGACATGACGATGGCATCTCTCATAGAGATACGCCAGAAGGAGAAAGAAACGGTTCGGGCGTTCATCGAACGCTTCCGACAAGCCTGCTTCAGGCTACCTCCAGGCATGCCAGAACATGCGCTCCTCTTCTCTTGCAGCATGAACATGCTGCCCGCAGTGAAGCTCTGGCTCAACTCTACTCCCCCTCCCGATTGGAGCTCCCTGATCATCGAAGCTGAAGCCGCAGAAAAGAAGACGGCCAATGCACGTCTTCTGGGTGTCAGCTTCCCCGCCTTTGATGATAAGGGGAAAAAGTCAGCAGCCAACAACTCCGGGCGAGAAGCAAAGGGGAACCAGTCATTGACTGTTAATGCCTCAAAGGGCGCATCTGCGTCTACTCAGAAGCCTCCACTGGCACCGAGACCTAAGGAGGTGTATTCATTCAATGATCAAGACACCCTGCAACTCTTCGAAATACTGAAGCATGGTGACAAGATCAAGCTCCCGGACCCGAAGCGGCCCGATGAAGTCGAGAAAGTGGACAACCCGAGGTACTGTCACTACCATCGGTTTGTCGAACACCCGACCAAGGACAGTTACGTCCTCAAGAATTACATCCAGCGCATGATCAATGCCGATGTAATCTCCGTCGACTATGAAGAGAAGACGGTGTCAGCCAATGTGGTGTCACTTCAGTTTGGCACCTTGTCTCCGACCACCACACAAGATGGCGTCGTCCCCATCCCTAAGGCGAAAATGGAGGTGGTGAACTTGCCACCTACCCGTGACAACGTGAGTGGACTCATCCCACTCACCACATCTCGAGAAGAGGTCCTCTGGGTTCACCCCGACCTCGTCTCCGAGGTAACTCAACCGGAGGTACGCTCTACCTCCAAATCAAAAGGCAGGAAGATCAAGTCTTGCCGTACGGTCTCTTCGTCAACAGAAGAGGCACTTCCAGTGCAGACGCGTGCACAACAGAACGCTCAGCCCGGCGAAGCTGCCGCCGAGGTGGTGCCTCCTGGCACAATCCCTGAGGAGGGTCCGTCTAAACCCTCAGCAGCCAATAAGCAGAAGCAGGTGGAGGCTCGTTTCGACAGACCTCTACGGAAGGAGAATACTTCGGGGCTAGCCAAGCCCCACAACTTTGACATGCTGGCACAACTGGCCAGTACTCCTGCGCGCTTGTCTTTGTTTGAGCTCCTGCGTCTTTCCAAAGACTCCCGAGAAGCTCTCTACGAAGCTCTGAAGGACGCTGAATCCTTTCTCAGTCAGGTCAAGCAGCCTGAAGACCTCCCAACTACTTGTGCGCACTGTCATTGTGCGGAGGAAGTTATCCCAAACATAACTTTCACCCAACAAGACATGCTGCTCAAGCACCACTGACATAACCGACCGCTGTATTACACAGGGTACATCGGTTCAGTCAAGGTGAGCCGAATTCAGATCGAACCGGGGTCTTCCCTCAGCATTATCCCGAAGGCGCTGCTATCAAAACTGGGGATCCCAATGTACCGGCTGGCGTCCTCCAACACAACCATCAGTGGCTTCAACGCTAGCAAAAGTGAGCCACTGGGCAAAATTCGACTGAAGTGTCACATCGGCAACCTCAAAACTGAGGTGACTTGTTATGTGGTGGATGCCGAGGTCAACTACAACATCCTGCTCGACCGACCATGGTTACATGAGTACATGGTGGTACCTTCCACGCTCCACCAATGCATAAAATATGTATCCACTAACGGCGTCATCCGGACGGAGTTCGCAGACATCGATCCTTTCAAAGGGATTGAAGCTTACTTCACCGATTCCGACTTGTACAAGCCACTTGACGAGGAGGAAGCCAACGATGCTGATGATGAGGCAGAGACGGCAACTGAGCCGGACACGGAGCCGGAGATGAATCCAGACGCCCCACTGAAGATCCGACTGAAGGAGATGAATCTTGAGGCTCCCCTGAAGATACGCCTCAAGGGAAAGCCGCCTCAAACATCGGCTCCCCTGGTGGCAAAATTACAGGGGAAGGTACCACTCACAGGAGGCGCAGTTGAGGCACCTTTGAAGGTGCGTCTTAAGGGCAAGCCCCCGCAGTCATCCAAGATGCCAGAAAGGGCTCACATCGCCCTCTCAGACCCCAAAGTCAAAGCTGTGGTGGATTCTCCTGATCCGACCCTAGTGCTTACAGATGAGGAGCTTGGCGAATATATCTCTGTTGATGTAGATGCACCCTCCTTAGACAATATAATACCGCGGGATAAAATCTCGTACTTCATCAATAATAGAGTGTCTTTTAATTATTCTTGTCTTCCACATTGGAATGCCATGTATACATTAGATCACGCTCTACGGTCGTTGCAAACACAAATAACGATCGTCCATAATGTAAACCGAGTAGTCCCGTCTCAAGGAGTCTGTTTCATAAACCCTCCACGAAGCCGAGACGAAGGATCCGTCATTTTTGGCAAAGTCGAGCGTCATCAAGACCTCCCGCCATTCGAGCCTGAACCTGATACCAGCAGAGTACAAGTCCATCGGTACACGGATACGGCAAAGCACATCATCCAAAAGATGGGCTACGACCTGAAAAGCAACAAAGGCCTAAACTACGGCAAGGGTCGACCTCTCCCTCTCCAGCTTTCAATACCCAAAGGAAAGCCGCAAAACTACTACAACAAAACTCGACGGGGGATAGGCTATGTCACGTCGCCATCAACTCCAGAGAGTTCAGACGCAGAAGACGTAGAATATTCCCACTCGTCCGGAGCGTCGACTTGGGATTCTGATACCAGTATCGGATCAGTCTTCAGGAAAGTGCTGTCAGCTAACATGACGTCAGCACAACCTCAAAAAGGTGAAGGTGAAGACCAAACGCCGGAATCATTCGAAGAAGAACCCTGGGCTCAACGCCTAGGAGAGCAATGGGAGTCTCGTTTTGAGTTACGTGAACCTCCCACCGAAGACGAAGTCGTGCAGATCGACCTTGGGGACGGATCTTCTTCCAAACCCATCTTCGTCAGCAAAAGCCTAGAAGGAGAAGACCGAGAGGCTTTAATCCAGCTGGCTAAAGAATATATCGACGTCTTTGCCTGAAGCTACAAAGACATGCCAGGACTCGATCCACAGATCGCAATGCATAGGTTGAACATCTTACCTGATGCCAAACCTATCAAACAACAACAGCGGCGTTTCCGTCCGGACATCATGAATGCCATCGATCAGGAGGTAGACAAACTCTTGACTAGCGGCTTCATCCGTGAGGAACAACATCCAGATTGGGTAGCCAACGTCGTACCTGTCACCAAGAAGAACGGGAGGATACGAGTCTGTATCGACTTCAGGGACCTCAATTCTGCTTGCCCGAAGGACGAATTCCTGCTTTCGATCACCGATGTGATGATCGACAACACATGTGGCTTTGAACGCATGTCCTTCATGGATGGGTATTCAGGCTACAATCAAATCAAGATGTTCCCCGATGACGCAAAATACACGTCATTCAGGACTCCAAAGGGTATTTTCTGCTACACAGTAATGCCCTTCGGCTTGAAAAACGCCGGTACAACATACCAACGAGCTATGAGCACCATCTTCCGTCAACATCTTCGCAAAACAGTCGAATGCTAAAAGAGCCGCCTCAAAGGAGATCACCTACAGGATTTGAAGACAGTATTCGATCTTATGCGGGCGCATCAACTCAAAATGAACCCCGCTAAATCCTTCCTGGGGGTTTCTAGCGGCAAATTCTTGGGCTTTGTCATCACGGCGAAAGGCATTCATGTTGATCCCGAGAAGACCAAAGCCATCCTCAACATGGACCCTCCAAAGAATCTTCGAGAACTTCGGGGCTTACAGGGACGTCTGGCATACATCCGGAGGTTCATAGCAAACCTCTCCGGTAAATGTCAACCCTTTACTCAGCTCATGAAAAAGGGAGTTTCTTATGTCTGGACAGAGGAGTGCCAAAAGGCTTTCGACGACATCAAAGCCTACTTGACGAGCCCACCAGTCCTGGTGGCACCTGTCACGGGCAAACCATTTCTTCTCTACGTCCGTGCCATGGATCATTTCCTTGGCGCTCTGCTGGCTCAAAACAGCGATACAGGCTATAAGCAAGCAATCTACTACCTCAGTCGAACGCTCATCGGGGCCGAACACCGGTACAACCCCGTTGAAAAGGAGTGCTTGGCCTTGGTGTTTGCCATCCAGAAGACTCGTCATTATGTCTCAGGCCAGACAATTCATGTCATTTCTCGAGTCAATCCACTCAGAGTCCTCATGACGAAGCCAGGATCATTAAACTCCCGACTAGCCACGTGGGCGATTTTGCTAACACCATATAATATAGTGTTTGTCTCGCAAAAAACTGTTAATGGTCAAGCTCTGGCTGACTTTTTAGCTGCACACCCCATCCCAGAATCCTCAAAACTCTATGAAGACATCCCGGATGAGGTCCAAGAATCCAACGTCACCGAAGGAAGCTCCGTTTGGCGGATGTTTTTCGATGGCGCTTCGAGAACAGGCCCCAAAGGCCAAATTATCACAGGAGTGGGGGTAGTCTTAGTCTCCCCCGATCAGCTGGTCATCCAGCGTGCTTACTCCCTTTCGAAGCCGTGCTCCAACAATGTTGCCGAGTACAACGCTCTCGTCATGGGACTCCAACTCGCACAACAGCTGGGGGTGGACCATCTGGAAGCCTACGGTGACTCAAAACTCGTCGTGAACCAGATTCGAGGGCAGTACGAGGTTTGCCATGAAGATCTGATCCCTTACCATGAAGTTGCATTGAGCATCATTTCAACCTTCACCGGGTTCTTCATCGAACACGTGCCTCGTCTACAAAACTTGGAGGCTGACGCTCTGGCTGGCCTCGCAGCCTCATTGGCAGCGCCCTTTGGGACTCAACACTATGTCACGGTAACAGGCCGAGACTTGATTTGTCCCAGAAACAACCTGTGCTTGCAAGTGGCCCACGCCATGCCGACGAACACTGGTGTTAATGTCCGAGACTGGAGGTTCCCGTTCATCGACTTTGCTGTCTACAGAATTCTTCCAGAGGACCCGAAGGAAGCCGTCTCAGTCAGGAGACGCTCTCTTCGATTCTACTACGACACAGCTACTAAAATGCTGTACCGACGTTCCTTCGATAGGCTCCTCCTTCGATGCCTGTCCAACGAAGAAGCAGCCGAAGCCCTTCGAGAAGCTCATGACAGAACTTGCGGAGCTCATCAACCCGGTCCTAAGTTGCAGGATCAACTGCGACGTATGGGCTACTACTGGCCAACCATGGCCGCCGACGCTGTTGAATATGCTAAGAAGTGTCACGCATGCCAACTTCATGCAGACTTCATACATACACCGTCTGAACCACTGCATCCTACAGTCGCCTCCTGGCCCTTCGAAGCCTGGGGCATGGATATTGTGGGACCTATCACCCCTCCTTCATCAAGAGGACACCGCTTCATCCTGGCCATCACCGATTACTTCTCCAAATGGGCAGAAGCAGTCCCACTGGCGGAAGTAAAGAGCTCCAGGGTGGTCAGCTTTATCAAACACCATGTCATTTACCGTTTCGGAGTACCCCGGCGGATCATTCATGACAACGGTCCTCAGTTTATCAGCCACATTTTTAGCAGGTTCTGTGACAAGAACCGCATTCAAAATGTGGAATCCACCGCCTATAATCCGGCAGCAAACGGGTTAGCAAAGGCGTTCAACAAAACCATCGTCAGGCTACTCAAAAAGGTCGTGTCATCCAATAAACGCGACTGGAATGAAAAGCTTGGCGAATGCCTTTGGGCCTACCGCACAACAGTACGGACCCCGACAGGCAATACACCATTCTCTCTGGTCTACGGGAGCGAAGTGGTACTGCCTCTCGAGATCCAGATACCCTCACTCCGCGTGGCAATAACAAACAAACTCACAGAAGAGGACAATCAACGTCGTCGTCTGCGGGAACTGGAGGCACTCGATGAGAAGCGTCTCCTAGCTCAACAACGCATCGAACTCTACCAAGCCCGTATATCACAGGCTTTCAACAAGAAGGTCAAACAGAGGATTTTCCAAGTTGGCGACCTTGTTCTAGCAGTCAGAAGGCCAATGGTGTTAACTCACAAGACACCAGGAAAGTTCGAGCCCAAGTGGGAAGGACCTTTCATCATAGAGACGGTATACTCAAACGGTGCTTACCGCCTCGCCAAACCCAATGGAGACTTGTTCATGATGCCCATCAACGGCAAGTTCCTAAAGAAGTACTATTCTTGACATCCTCCAGACATGTACTTCCCCAAGGGAATCTGTAGGCCCAATCATCGGGATTCACAAACAATCTCCTTCCATAAACTCATCCGCCTCGGGAACCCAGCTGTTCCGTGGCTTCCTTCAGTAGAAAGACAACCACGTCCACATTACCTCTGAGTTGTTCCTCTACACCCTACAAAGCAGACTCTTACGCTACGTAAGCCGACGCTACCCTTCATGTTTACCACGTCCACATTACCTCTGAGTAAACATCTCGTACAAACAACCCCTGCGTTGTCGTACATTGATCGCCGAACTTCTACGTCCACATCACCTCTGAGTTGTTCAACGTATCCCCCAGGATCATTCCTACCACGTCCATCACACCTCTGAGTAGGATGATTCTATCATTTGGACCCAATGATTGCCATGTCCATATCACCTCTGAGCAAACATGTTGGTTCCTTCAAACTTATTATCTGTGCCTAAAAACCAAGGTGCACAAAAGATAATAGGTCCACACAAATCATCAAGTTCATAATAACAAAAATGAACACATCACAAAAAGTTGCGTACTTCTTTATTTTCTGAAATAGAGAGTACAAAAGGCTACATTATCCCTCAGCAAAGGGTTGCAAAAGAGCATAAAAAAAAGGAAAAACTACAGTCCCTGAACCTCCCCAGGATGGGCTGAGAGCTCCCTGACTCGAAGCCTTAGGTCGGCTGTACGGGCCTCCACAGTCTCCAGGACTCGTCGCTCAGCTTCTTGACGCATCAGTTCAACAGCCCCAGCGGAAGCATCGCTCTCATGCTTCGCATCAAGCTGTTGTCACTGCTGCGCCAAGGCAAGAGTCCGCTGAGTAAAAGTTGCTTCTTCCTTCTGGAATGCTGCGTGTTCAGCCCGGACACGCTCGGCGTCTAACTGGAGTCGGGCCCGTTGGTCCTCAAGGCGGCGCATCTGGGTGTCGATCTCCGTAATATTAGCATCCAATGCAGCTCGAGTTTCCACCGTCGTCTTCATGGACTGAGACAACTGCTCTACCGCAGCCTCAGTCTCAGCCACCTCGCGCTCCCAAATACCCACAGTGGCCTTGTATAAAGACTCGATCTCGGCAATCAGCTTCCCCTTCTCCGCATATATCAGGACGGAGAGGTCGTTTCGCTGGATGTGCTGAAGTTCCGCGAGCCGCTCATCCAGCTCGATCACCGAAGCCTCCAGAATTTCGGCCATATGGTCGTGGCCTTGGTGAATGCGGATCAGCTCGAGACAGGGCATTGCCAAAGTTCTTGCCGTTGCAAAGCTCCCATTGGCATCCATCACAGCAGATACACGCTTCTGCAGCATTTTATACACCCCCTCGACGAGGAATTTCACATATTCGTCTGCATCCGCCAAGACCTGCGGCGTCATGGCAGGAGTTGGAGGAGCTACTACAGTTTGCGGATCTGAAGAAGATCTGCCAACCTCAACCTGCGAGGCTTGAACCTCGGCATCAATGGGCTCTTCATCAACAGGGGCTGGACTGCTAGCCCGAGGAGCCGAAGGAACAGAGGAAGCCCGCACAGGCGTCGAAATAGTACCCCAAGTAGGAGGGGCAACAGAGGGTTCCACACCCTCGTCCTTCTCAAGCCCGGAGGAACCACCGACGTCAATGGCCACCTCTTTTACCCCCAACGTCCTATCAACAGCTGGTACCTCCTTCGGCAGAATAGGGAGATTATCACTTGTCTCTTGACCCGCCTCAGCGGTTGTGACCGGCAGACGGGTTTCGTCATTAAGTCCCTCAACAGGGACAGAATCTGTCGCTACCTCCTGATCGGTAGCCGCCTCAACTTCCACGGTTGAAGCCGGGGTAGGACTCGGCAATGATACAGCCGACCTCCCCTCATCATGATAAGGAAGGGAGTCAACCCTCTCCTCTATCTCAACCATATCTGTTGCCCCCGCAACAGACTCTTGCGGATCTGCGGCAATGTCATCCAAGGCCGACGCTGTGGCCTTCACCTTCTCGGAAGCTGCTGCATCCTTAGCTTCCCGTCTGACATAATCCGGAGATGCTGGAATCTCTACAGCAACATCCTCGGTATTCTTCTCCATGGGAGATATCATAGTAGGCGGAATACGCATGTCAGACGAGCCCGCCATCTCCTTTGGCCTGCTCCCACCAAATTTTGGAGTGCGAGGCTTTCTTATCAGCGGCTCCTACACAAAAAGGGAGAAGCATGATTACATAAGAAGCTGAACTTGAAATCAAACCTTACAGGACATCTTACCTCTGCAGATGCGGAGTCCGAGGACACCGTCGGTGACGACGCCCTCTTCTGCTTTTTCGATACAGGAGAGTCGACTTTTGTATCTGCACCCCTTTTCGTTCGATCAACCGAGGGTTTTGCCTGACCCCCGGTAGATACGGCGGGGGCGCCTCGACCCGACTCGGGCGGACGGTACGACCGAGCCTTCGCCAAAGTGTCTGCACCCTCCGCTAAATGGGTGCCTGCAATAAAACTGGTCTCCCTATCATATCCGGTAGGCGGAGCGGCCATAGCACAGTAAAATCTGGCGGCTGAGTAGAGAATCGGCGGCCGCGGATTCTGGACAGGGAGCGTAAAGCGGGCTCCAGTACATCCGGCATTATAGTAATGCCAAGCTCGTGTACCATCCAGCAAACTTCCAGCGTACCCCAAGGTAATACTGGGATTATCCAACATCAATTGGGCGTACCCAAATTGCCTCGTAAAGCGGCTCGGCAGATACGGTTCCAGGTAACACTGGTTCCTGTTCCGATATACCAAATGGGACGGCCGGATACTTTGCAGCCAGCGGAATCCCCATGGAGACAGAGTGGTGGCATCCTCACCCGAGTCCACCAGATCTTCGTTGGCCTCAAAATCGGAGAAGACAGGACCAACTTTGGCGATCTCCCATCCCTGAAGATGGGATAAGACTTTCCTGCAAACGGGAACACCGGTGTGCGACCAATTCCTCCGGTGGAAACGCCGGAGGAACGCATCTCCGGACCTATGGTCTTCTTCCGAACCCGGGCTCATCACATTGGGATGGTGTAAAATTAACCACCCCATCAAATAATGAAACGGCTGTTCGGCACGCGGGAAGTTGTTGTTTTTGCCCCGCTCGTGAACGACATCTCCCGCAAACTCTCGAAGACCCCGCAACAGGTTACACACCATTGCGGGGAGTAAAGCTAAAGGACGGCCGAAGGCCAACTTCACGGCCGGGAGAATTAAGTTTTGAGTCACCCTCTCTACAGAGCCAGACCCGCCTGAAAAGACGTGGTCCCGGAGCCAAATCATAAGCTACGCGACTAATACTGCTTTTGGCGACATCCGATAGGTGAGATGCCAAAAACAGCTATAGGAGCGTTCATCCGACTGCTGGTCCTTGTTCTCCAAAGGATTCTTCTCGCCCAACCTGCTCAATTCAGAAAGCACCTCGTTGCGAGAAAGTGCCGGTGGAGTAGAAAAATGGGAAGGATCCTCCTTGTCCTGCCTAAAGATGTGATCTCTCCAAGCAGTCACATGAGGCTGCGTCCCGCCCCTATCCTTCTTCTGCATATAGTAGTGATGACTCGCTACTTCTTTGAAGACAGCCATCATCTCATCAGCTTTGTCTCCCAAGACCTGGAATTCTTCATTGGTCGGGAAGTATTCCTCGTAAGGTTCCGATCCCCAGGGGAGTTTTGATACCTCGTACATCTCATGAAGCGCGAGCCCTAGCTCCCCCACTGGAGTGAAGAAGGTCCCGGTATGGGTATCAAACATCTCCAAAAGCGCAAGGAACATGTTCCCCTTTCCTTTGCCGGCACCGCCGCGAGGAGTCTTGGGAGCCATTCTAACAGAGAAGAAGATATTAGGGTTTTCAGAAGAACTCTAAAGGAGACAAAGGCACAGAGTAGAAGAACTCTCTCTCTCCACCTCTCACCTATTTATAGGCCGTGGTCGCACGCGTGAACCGATGACGAGTGATCTCAGCCGTCGCCTCGGGTCTTGTGAAGATAACAGCAGATAAAACCAAAAGATCATCATTAATCTTTTCGGTTACCGAGGCATTATCAAATTCATTAATTGAGAAGAGCATGCGGCTGAACAAGCATGCGCCCCAACAGTCATGTGCCCTGATCGCCATGCTTCTTATTCAAAGTATTCCAAAACTTATTCAAAAGTTTTGAAAACTTTGAAGGGGGTCTTGTAGAAACATGGAATTTCACAACCAGAAAGACCATGCGCCAGACACTACAGGCACCAGGAACAGGATACTCCACAGCAAGATCAATAGCCATATACATCTGAAGAAGGACTTTTTATTTTATATATATAAAAGTCTATTACATGTCTGGAAAACATTGTACAAAGGAGAATTTCTACAAAGGAAAGATCCTAAGTCTACAGCCAGCGGCCACCATGCGCCTTCAGATAGGCGCAGCAGTCACCATGCGCCTCCACATAGGCACAGCAGTTACCATGCGCCACCAGTGAGGCGCAGCAGATGTCATGCACCTCCATCCAGGCGCATCCCGCCATCTCTTCAGCAGCTCAGTTATGTGCATCCAGCTCAGTTATGTGCATCCCTTCAGTAGCCCAGTTATGTGCCACTCTCCAACCAGGCTCACCTGGCCGAGCAACAGCCCAGTTACGTGCCGCTCTTCTAGCCAGGCTCACCTGATAAATGCTTCGATACACAAAGCATTTAACCCTCTGGCTGGAACCAAGGAAGAGAAGAGCACCGCAAATCTGTGGCCAGGGGAGGCTTCGAAAGGGCCTCCAAAGACCAAGGAAGACCGTGATCGAAATCACGGCAAAAGGCAGCGGAAGAGAGAGCCTAGCACCGCCATTCCGATCTACGGCTCTTCCGGAACAACGGAGACAAGGCCCGAGCATCCCCATCTTTGGATGCAACAGGCACCTTCCGCCTGCCTCGGAAGCCCTCGACCCCGTCTTTTGGATGTAACAGTCACCTTCAAGAGCATTAACGACGATATGGCATCTCATCTTCACCCTCGGGAGCACTTCGTCAACAGAATGCACCCGAGAACCCGAGTTCATATTGGAAAGACGTGAGGGAATGAGAGGCCAACCTTCTCTTCATGCCACTATTTATAGGCCGGGCAGATCAAACCCATGCACCAAGTGGATGGCTCTCCGAATTCCGTGCAATGAACTCACATTAAATGGATGAACCAGACGCCTCGACTTCAGCCAAACGGCTATTAAAAGCACTCGAGAAGCGAAACAGCCGCATCATCAAAGACGTGTCGGATGCGCCGGCTGGTCAGCGCATCACACCTCTTCAAACATCAAACAGATGTGCCCTGTACCGAGCGCATCACAGGGGATGCGCCCCCATGCGTCCTCATACGCCTAGTGGAACGCCAACCGACGCGCCCACTCAGCTGTCCATCGAATGTCACCAACATTAAATACTGAACTGACAGAGTTGGCAGCACGCCTCCCCAAGCCTGAACGGTTGACAGCTTTTGCAGAAAATGAAGCATCCACAACGTCAGCATCATCATGACTCTATCCCGACGGCTACTGCCACGTGGCCACTCGACCACCCGCATGCGCCTCCGCGGCCATGCGCCCAAACCTGCATGCGCCTCAAAAGCCATGCGCCTCAGACCCTTCACTGATCCCTAAAGACATAAGAAGAGTCTCCAGTTGAAGCTTTGCATGCACCTCAAAAGCCATGCGCCCCAGACTGATCTCTGATCCCGAAAGACAGAAGGAAAGTCGCTCGCATGCGCCTCAAAAGCCATGCGCCCAGAACGGCTCGTGACTCCTAAAGGTCACGAGCCAAAATCTTATCATGCGCCCAATCCAAGGCGCATTCCACCAAATCATCCCCCCACCAAATCAGAGATCTCCGAGCCATGGGTCGACGACACGTGTCCTTTGACTCAACTCATCCAAGATCTCAGCAACAGAAAGATCTTCTCCTTTGCTACGTGCCGGCTCACAACAGCAGTATGAAGAATTCAACCCCGCGAGTAGGGCACATCATCCATGCGCCTCCATCAGCAATCTCTACGTGGCGTCCCCACGCACCGGCGTATCCTACATATGCGCGCATGAGCAGCCAACCTGCCCAGCTATAAATGGAGGAATCATCCCCTCCTTACACACACACAGAGACATACATACGAACAATCCAGACAGAGATCACCAGAGAGGCAGATACAGACACTCAACGTCTTCCTCCTCTCAGCCAGCTCCAGTACCCAGAGCAATCTACACCTTCAGAGAACCGATAACCGTCGTCAGCCCGTCAACGGAGTCAACACATTACCACTCGCTCCATTGGCACTTAGGACCCAGATTAAACAAAAGTGTACTCATAGGACTACATCTAAGTCCTACATTGTAACACTGTTCTGTTTGTATTAAGATTTACAATCAAACAATTTTAATGGCAAACACCCCCCACCCCCGAAAACTGCCAATTTAGAAGGGTCCTATATCGATTCAGATACTGCGGTTTCAAATGTGGCAATTTTATTGGTTATAATTCTGGAGTGCAAACTAAATTCTACTTTTTTGCTTAGCTGATGATTATAATGAAGAGATATATACATCTCTGAGGTAGTAAAATTTCAAAAAGCATGGATGAAGCATTGCATTTCTTAAACAATTCAGATTACTCAACATCACATGAATTACCATTGCATCAACCATTTCCGCAAGAAGATATTAACTATTCACTATTCAGGGAAGAAAATGCCCGAGTCCAAGTTCGACATTTTCGTCTTTAGGATCAGCCATAAGACCCCAACAAAATTTAAGGTTTTAGACCCCCAACAAAATTTAAGGTAAGACCTTTTGTGGTAAATCATTCACATTTTTTTCTTTATTTGTGCAGGTTTAAGACCCCAACAAACCTGTTATTTTTATTACTACAGGTAGGTATTTTAATGCTTTTTACCCCTTGTTTCTTTTATGTCGATTTAATTTTAGATTCAATGTATATGAAAGTATTTTATTACATGATCCTCAATTGCTAGTTTCTTGTTGGAAACTTGGTACCAACTCTTAAGACATGAGGTGGTCTTTTGGTAATATTTTTTTATCTTTTCAGGGTTTTGCTACATGATGCCGACAGTTTTGATGTGCTCAAAGTTGAAGCCAATGTACTAATAGTTTTGAGGGTCTACTTACTAGTAGTAGTTGTAAATATATGTATTTGGATATCCTATTTTGAAAAAATGTAATGAAGATGGTGATATATATTATGTATATATTTGTAAATGGATTAAATGGTACTCTATGGCATTTAGATGTTTTCTTGTGAATATGGTTCAAAATGAATGTTTTGAAATTGAATTGAGCAACATTGAGCATTGATCTATAATTTTTTGGAAAATAATATATAAATGTGCAGAATTGAGCGTTATAAATGTGCTGAATTGAGTCTATAGAGATTATCTATTCATAACGCTTTCAAACTACGCTGAAAATAAGTGTAGCAGAAACTCATTATATTCATGACGTTTATTTTATGACGCTTTTAAAAAATATTTATAACACCTGTTTTCATCACGCTTTCTTTGGAAAAAAAAGCGTCATTGTTTGTCATTAATGACGGTTTTTAGCCGTCATTAAAAGGTATTTCTGTTGTAGTGAAATATGAATATAGTAATATTCATGTTCATATAAATATCAAAAAAACATATATTAAAATATACCTGCATGCAAAGGATGTTCTAGTTGTTCAACCCATCTCCTTTTAACAATCGCCATGGCCTTGATTAGCACTGCAGGCTCATCAGCAAGGTTCTTATCAAGCTGGAGTTGTGCTCTATCCATAACATCATATATATAGCCCATGCAAGGTTGTTCTTCCATGTCCACCAATCTCAAGACATCTACTAAGGGAGCCAACACTTTACAAGCCAACTCCACATTTTTCCAAAATGACTCTTTTGTAATAATCCTTGCAATCTTCTTTCCATCCTCTCTCTTTGAAAATGAACTGCGAACCCATCTAGAAGAAACGAATAATTGTTGCAAGTACTGCCGGTTCTTCCATATGCTCTCCAATGTATAGAAGGAGGTTGCAAACCTAGTTACACAAGACCTATGCAACTCGCTACCGCTCAACTTTCGCATCATGTTTAAAACCATCAAATGGTTATAAATATAAACCACCACCTTCCTGGCTTGAGACAACACATTCTTAACCTTGTCGATATCACTACCAATATCTTGCAAAATTAAATTGATACAATGTGCAGCACAAGGGGTCCAATACATCTTTGGATGTTATAGCTCCAATTTCCTTCCCGCGGCCTTAAAGTTAGAACCATTGTCCGTGATAAACTACATACACAAAAAGAAAATTGATTACAAATTAGGAAAACATAATGTACATAAATAACTAATAAGTCATATATTTATTACATTAGCATGTTTACCTGGACAATGTTTACCTCTCCCACATCCGCGATCACCTCATTAATCAATCCAACAATGTAGTTTGCATCATGAATTTGGTCTGAAGCAACAATAGATTTTAAGAAAACCGTTCCTTGTGGACAAATAACTAAAAAGTTAATCAAAGAACGACCCTTTGTATCTGTCCAAAAATCTGACATAATGGAGCATCCATACTCCTTCCATTTGGGCCTAAAGGAATCAACAAAGCCTTTGTCTCCTTCAGAACATCTTGAAGCAGAGTAACTCGCACATTATGATAGGACGGCGCAGGCATAGCTCTTCCATACTCTCCAACGCAATATATAAAGCATTGAAATCTAGGATTACGCACAACATTAAAGGGTATACCGCACTCGTATGAAAATTTAGCCCACTCCATCCAAGCCTCCATCTTCAACTTCTTCTTGATTGGATTGCTAGCATCCAATGTCGTTTGTTGTATTTTCCCGACATTAGGTTTATAGATTACATCCATTGGACCTCTTATATTGCTACTTTCCTTCCTCTTCTTGCTTGATGATGTAGCAACACTAGCCTGTGTTGGTTGAATGTCGTCATCGGCATCCTCTTCTTCCTCTTCCTTATTTAAGCTTGGTCGGCTTAAAATATTGTTGACTCTATTTTTCTCAAGTCTTTTCTTCACCGCTTCATCCATTGCCTTTTGTACTTCCTTTTGCACAAGCATAGGAGCCTTATCACATCCCCTTGTTTGTCCCCTTTGATTAACAATGTGTTGTTTGAATCTTGATATCCCACCCGGTATTACTCTTTGGCAAAAACTACACGTAATTTAACCTTTTTTGGTGGGATCCATAACCGTTCCATAGCGATACCCAATATCAGTCGAATTGATCTTAACCGGAGCTACCTCATTCGAAGCACCACCAGTTCCATCCTCATTTGAAGCTCTCGAAGACATTTCTAAAATAAAGAATTAAAAAATTAACCCATCCATTTTTAATTTTTTTATGAGCAGGAATATAAAGGAATGGCAGCAGCAATACGCAGTGGAAAAAAAATAGCAGCAACAATATGCAGGTGCATCAATATGCACAGAAGCCAAAAAAATAGTAACAGCATCTGCCAAAAAAAGCAAAAAAAAAAGAAGAAGCATGCGGAAGCTTCGAACAAGCAGGCAGAAGCAAGCTGCTTCGAACAAGCAGCAAAAAGAAGAGGCACCAGCGGCAGCTTATTAAAAAAAATAGGCGGAAGCAAGCTTCGAACAAGCAGCAAAATAAAAAAATAACTGAAGAAGAAGAACTTACTTCTAATTTTGAAGAAGCACCAGCCACCAGCTTCGAAGAGGAGGAAGAAGAAGCACCAGCACCAGCAGCTTTGAAAAAAAAGAAGAAGCACCAGCCACCAGCAACAACTTTGAAGAAGAAGAAGAAGCACCAGCAGCAGCGGCTTTCAAGAAGAAGAAGCGAAGAAGAAGAAGAAGAAGCAGGTTCCTTTTCTTTTCTTTTCTTTTCCTTTCCTTTCCTTTCCTTTCCCAGCCGTCCTTTTGCTTTTTCTTTTTCTCTCTCTTCAGTTATAACCTAAATATAAAGGAACAGTGAGTTTTTTTTCAAAAAAAAGGGGACAGTGAGAAATCGGTTATATTGTAAACCGATATATCGGTAAATATCAGTCGTATCGACCAATTTTATCGGAACCGATTTTTTATCCTTTTTTTCCAAAAAAAAAATCGGTCAACAACCGATACCGATATAAATCGGTTTTATAACCGATATAAATCGGTTTTTGACTGCATAGCTCATTCCATCCTGACTAGATATATTTTTCAGATGATTGCTCAGGGGATTTGTGTCCCACATACTATGGATTCGAGGAGAGGATAGCTACCATGGGTTCGGATTTTCATGAGTGATTACTGAGAGACTTAGTTCTAGTTTTGGCTTGTGTTAGATTCATTGTCTGAATTCTTGGCTTGTAAAGATAGTGGAGATTTTGTCATTGTATTTGAGACTTGAATTATGATATTTTAGTTGGATATTGTTGATGTTTTTGACTTTGTAGTTTATTAGACTTCTTGATACCTTATCGTGCTTTAGATTGTGATTGAGTATTCAATGTTAACTTTATACTTGGCCTCCATTCGGAGTTGAGATCTATGGCATGTACATTTTATTATTGTATGAGATTGTTAGTTAGTGACCTAGACAACGTTCTACCGTCGATGCTGCGGCGTAGGCTGGGTGCTGTCACGCACTCGTACCCATATTCCGGGTACGGATCGTGACAGGGATAACTGGAATCAACTGATCTCAATTTCGGTGCACAGATTTCGAAATACGAACATAATATAAATTAGCTACAATTAATGGTGATGTCGAGAGAAAAATCTAACAGACATCGTTAGATGATGAAATAAATATCACCATTCGGAATAGTCGAATCAGCTAGAATAGTCTATTCATAGGTCCAATTTTGGACACATAAGCAAAACGGTAGAGTCAAAACGATGTCTGCCATTGGCCCCGCTTTGTACCAAAAAACGTGCCAAAACTTATGGTCTTTAAAGTCAACAAAGTATATGTCTATAAGTCCAACTTGAGGATATAAACTCAACGGTGTGTCCATATTTGGATTCCAATGAGCTGATCACAAAAACGTCCGTTGAATCGGATCATTGGGCCCGTAAAACGGCGATCCGATCAACTGTCTCATAATCGCACCAAACTAGGCTCACAGGACCAAAAAAATACGAGTCCAATGGCACAAGTTTCAACGTGATGTGACAAGCATACACAAAGTAATTAAAACTTCTCGAAAAAGGCTGATTTGGTAATTTTTAACGGATACGAGTCAAATTCGTCGCGCACACACGACCAATTCGGATTCTTTCAATTCCCTCATATGCAGGAAGTTCTACGCACCTTTCGATGTAATTGATTTGCTACCAAGTCGTTTGGTTTCTCGGGACGGACTTCGTACGAAGAATTTTCATATTTTGAAAATAATTTTCTTCGAGTTTTGGAACCTATTTAAAAACTAATGAAGCAAAAATTATGAATAAATATTCGTTGTGAAGCTGTTCATGTTGGCTACAACTCCATTCTTTTTGAATTTTAAAATTGCCGATATTCGGTCCAAAAATTGGCTTCTAAAACATCATTCTGGGATTTTTTTCGTATCCACAATTTTGAGTTTGTTTTATTTGGGAACTCGATTTTCGTCGCGTACATCGTGAATGAAAGAAACTAATTTATGGGTATTTAAGGTGGTTAGGTTGTCTACACACGTGCGTAATCCGTTCGCGAATCGGACGAACGAGCGGAGAGAAAACATGACTCGAAGTTGCTGCGCTGCTGCCTATTATTGTTGGTGTTATTGCTTTTGTTTGCTGCTATCGCTGCTATTCCCGACGCTGGCCTACCTGCCGATGACAGGTGGCGGCCAGGGGTCGTGCGGCTGATGTCAGGGTCAGCCTAGGTGTCGGTCAGGGGATCGATTAGAGTTAGGATTTTAATTTTACTTCATATTATTTTTTTCATGTTATATATTATTTTTTTATTTATAATATTTATTTTTATCTTTATTTTTAATATATATATATATATATATATATATATATATATATAAAATTACATATGTAATATATATATATATATATATATATATATATATATATATATATATATATATATATAATGAGTTAGCCTGTGCGATGCGGGGCATCCACAATGTCGGAGGCCTGACGATATAGGGCTACGAACTGAGCCTGCGTGGGGCAGAATGAGGCGTCCGTGTAGCAAACTCAGTGTACGGTCGTCGTTCGACGGATCGGAGAATCGGCACCATTCGTCCACGGGTATAAGCGACAGGCCGACCACGCGGCCCGTCGTACGGCGCTGCTGAGGGCGACGAGAAGACGTCCGCCATAAACGATCGCATGCTCGATCGTAAGGACGTCGACGATCGTCGCCAATATGTACGTCGTGCGCATAGAACGGGCGGCTGGGCAAAATCGGTAGTCGCAGGCGACGAGGAATCAGTGGCCGTCGTACGGGCGGTCACCCTTAGTCGTCGAGGGCGTCTCTTCGGCGTCGTGGGCAAAGCGAGGTGTTGAGTAACTGCCGTCGAAAGACGGTGTGCTGTCGAGCGGAGCTCTGGAGCGCGCGGAGTGCGCGGGGTGCGTGTGCACGACGACGATGACAAGGCCAACGTGTCACCCTCATTTCCCGTATTTCCCGTATTTTATACTCGTATCTGGATTTTGGCATGTATTTTTATTTTTCTCAACTTGTGGGTGTAGAAGCATGGAATTTCACAACCAGAAAGACCATGCGCCAGACACTACAGGCACCAGGAATAGGACACTCCACAGTAAGATCAATAGCCATAGACATTTGAAGAAGGACTTTTTATTTTATATATATAAAAGTCTATTACATGTCTGGAAAATATTGTACAAAGGAGAATTTCTACAAAGGAAAGATCCTAAGTCTACAGCCAGCGGCCACCATGCGCCTTCAGATAGGCGCAGCAGTCACCATGCGCCTCCAGATAGGCGCAGCAGTCACCATGCGCCACCAGTGAGGCGTAGCAGATGTCATGCGCCTCCATCCAGGCGCATCCCGCCATCTCTTCAGCAGCTCAGTTATGTGCATCCAGCTCAGTTATGTGCATCCCTTCAGCAGCCCAGTTATGTGCCACTCTCTAACCAGGCTCACCTGGCCGAGCAGCAGCCCAGTTACGTGCCGCTCTTCCAGCCAGGCTCACCTGATAAATGCTTCCACAAAGCATTTAACCCTCTGGATGGAACCAAGGAAGAGAAGAGCACGGCAAATCTGTGGCCAGAGAAGGCTTCGAAAGAGCCTCCAAAGGCCAGGGAAGACCGTGATCGAAGTACGGCTAAAGGAGCAGCTTTCAGAGTGGGCGACACCCACTTTGAAGGAAGAGAGAGCCGAGCACCGCCATTCCGATCTACGGCTCTTCCGGAACAACGGAGACGAGGCCCGAGCATCCCTATCTTTGGATGCAACAGGCACCTTCCGCCCGCCTCGGAAGCCCTCGACTCCGTCTTTTGGATGTAACAGTCACCTTCAAGAGCATCAACGACGACATGGCGTCTCATCTTCACCCTCGGAAGCACCTCGTCAACAGAATGCACCCGAGAACCCGAGTTCATATTAGAAAGACGTGAGGGAATGAGAGGCCAACCTTCTCTCCATGCCACTATTTATAGGCCGGGCAGATCAAACCCATGCGCCAAGTGGATGGCTCTCCGAATTTCGTGCAATGAACTCACATTAAATGGATGAACCAGACGCCTCGACTTCAGCCAAACGGCTATTAAAAGTACTCGAGAAGCGAAACAGCCGCATCATCAAAGACGTGTCGGATGCGCCGGCTAGTCAGCGTATCACACCTCTTCAAACATCAAACAGATACGCCCTGTACCGAGCACATCACAGGGGATGTGCCCCCATGCGTCCCCATACGCCTAGTGGAACGCCAACCGACGCGCCCACTCAGCTGTCCATCGAATGTCACCAACATTAAATGCTGAACTGACAGAGTTGGCAGCACGCCTCCCCAAGCCTGAACGGTTGACAGCTTTTACAGAAAACGAAGCATCCACAACGTCAGCATCATCATGACTCTATCCCGACGGCTACTGCCACGTGGCCACTCGACCACCCGCATGCGCCTCCGCGGCCATGCGCCTAAACCTACATGCGCCTCAAAAGCCATGCGCCTCAGACCCTTCACTGATCCCTAAAGACATAAGAAGAGTCTCCAGTTGAAGCTTTGCATGCGTCTCAAAAGCCATGCGCCCCAGACTGATCTCTGATCCCGAAAGACAGAAGGAAAGTCGCTCGCATGCGCCTCAAAAGCTATGCGCCCAGAACGGCTCGTGACTCCTAAAGGTCACGAGCCAAAATCTCATCATGCGCCCAATCCAAGGTGCATCCCACCAAATCATCCCCCCACCAAATCAGAGATCTCCGAGCCATTGGTCGACGATACGTGTCCTTTGACTCAACTCATCCAAGATCTCAGCAACAGAAAGATCTTCTCCTTTGCTACGTGCCGGCTCACAACAGCAGTATGAAGAATTCAACCCCGCAAGTAGGACGCATCATCCATGCGCCTCCATCAGCAATCTCCACGTGGCGTCCCCACGCACCGGCGCATCCTACATATGCGTGCATGAGCAGCCAACCTGCCCAGCTATAAATGGAGGAATCATCCCCTCCTTACACACACACAGAGACATACATACGAACAATCCAGACAGAGATCACCAGAGAGGCCGATACAGACACTCAACGTCTTCCTCCTCTCAGCCAGCTCCAGCACCCAGAGCAATCTACACCTTCAGAGAACCGATAACCGTCGTCAGCCCGTCAACGGAGTCAACGCATTACCACTCGCTCCATTGGCACTTAGGACCCAGATTAAACAAAAGTGTACTCCTAGGACTACATCTAAGTCCTACATTATAACACTGTTCTGTTTGTATTAAGATTTGCAATCAAACGATTTTAATGGCATCAGTGGGATTTCGGTATTTCTCGTATTTTGGGTTTTTGGCATGGCTCGATTTTATTGGGTTGGTTCGGTTTGGTTGGTTTATAGGTATTGGATCACCTTAGCCTATGCTACCCCTCATCCCCACCACAACTCACCCTCTTTATAACCCCCACCTACCACTCTCTCTCCTCATAACTTCCACCATTAATTTCCTTCTTCTTCTTCTTCTCCTTCCTCCACAACTCTCCCAACCCTAGGCAAGTGCACCTTGCCACTTCATGAGAGCCCCATTTTCTTGGTTCATTTACTAGATTAGGACACGGTGATCAACATTAGAACTTGAGTTTTTGTGATTTGGAGCCTCCATTGTTATAGATCTAAGTTATTTCTATTTTCAGATTTTGTTTGGTTTGAGCTACTTAAGTTAGATTTTATGGAATTTTGATGTTTCCTTGTGGAAGAAAGTTCAATTCCACCCTGGTTAGAACTTTGGAAATCTGGATTTGGAGTTCAGATGGCCAAGTTATGAGGTTTTGAAGTTTTGGAGCCATTGGAGCTTCTTCTCAGCCATGGAGAAGAAGACCCAGACCCTGTGTGCGTGTTTTTATGCGTACGCAGCTCTCTGCTTGCGTGCTTTTGCACGTATGCAGCTCTCTGGCGTGCGTGACTTTTCACGTAGCTGCTTCCTTGAGCGTGCGTGACTTTTTACGCAGCTGCTCCCTGTAGCGTGCGTGACTTTTCACGCAGCTGCTTCCCTGTAGCGTGCGTGACTTTTCATGCAGCTGCTTCCTTGAGCGTGCGTAACTTTTCACGCAGCTGCTTCCTTGAGCGTGCGTGACTTTTCACGCAGCTGCTCCCTATAGCGTGCGTGACTTTTCACGCAGCTGCTTCCTTCAGCGTGCGTGACTTTTCACGCAGCTGCTTCCTTGAGCGTGCGTGACTTTCACGCAGCTGCTCCTCTTGAGCGTGCGTGACTTTTCACGCAGCTGCTCCCTGTAGCGTGCGTGACTTTCACCTACGCTGCTCTCTCAGCGTGCGTGACTTTTTCGTACGCTGCTCCCCTGACCCCTTGCTTAACCCACAAGCTCTTGGAGTTTGGTCTTATTTCTTTAAGCTTGGCTTTTCTATAGTCCTGTATATTAATATTTTATTAGATATTTTATGCCCATTTTATATCCTTGCGCCTTTTGTCATGAACTTGATTTTACTTAATATGTCTGGAAGGGACTGTTGTTATAACACGACAGTGACCCGTAGTGGTGCACTCCTGACATGACCAACCTGACCTGATAGTGGCCGGTCGTGGCGCACTCCTGACAAGTACCCTGACATGATTTATCTTGATAATTTAACTTGACCTGCCTTGACACCGTGGGTGGTTCTTCTTGCTTGCTTGTTAAATCCATTTGTCCTGTCTTACATCATGTCTAGGAGAAGACTCCTGAGTACCACGGTCAGGAGTACCTACTAAAATGGATTAAGGTTAATAACTAGAATAACTCAGTAGTCATGAAGAGATGACACATCTACAGGCAATCCCGTTACTTGGGCGCTCTTGGGATCTATAGCCTGCCGTCGAGTAGGGCACATTTCCAGCACACCGTCGAGTGTTGCACCCTCTAAGTCACCTAAGGGTACAGGTGTCTCCTGGATGATATACCCACCTGAATTCAACCCTAATCTTTCGTCATGGGTAGCCTAGATGGTCTGCAGGGCTTGTGGCTGTGGAACAATCTCACTGCATCTTGTTAGTAAGTAGGCCTGTGATAACCCTAGTTAGTTAAAGTAGTAAGCCGTAGTATCTGCTTGGCCGTGATTGATTGAATGAGGTATAACCAGTTTAGCCATGTCTTGACCCAGTACAAGATTGCTCCCTGTCTTGATTTCTTGCATTATTATCTTACCGATAAATGGTGGGAAACCAAGCTCTGTTCAGATGAAGGGTTACAACCCCGGTCCTTATTTGGTTTACGGGTTATAATCTGGCTATCGGAATAGTTCCATGGTTATCTCGTCGTATATCATCCTGACATGTTTTCGTAATTATAGTTTTAATATTAGATTTTCTGTGCTGATTGCTGGCTTTGTTCTTATTTCGTGGCCCCCTTGTGGCACTTGCTCTTTCTGGGGTTGACCCAGCTGGTTTTGTGTGGCCATATTTTGGAGCAGCTCCCGAGGATCTACCAAGCTTCCAGCCAAATGGTGGCGACTAGAAGGAACCCGGGCTACGAGTGGGTTTTCTATTTTGTTTCGCTCACTCTATTGTAAAGTTATTCTTTTGAGGCGTTTAGCGAGCACTTGCTAGCTCGATGCACTTTTACTTACTGTCTGCCTACGGGCTGTAAACATGATCAACAAATCCTAGGGTTGATCATGTATGACTTAAACTCTTGCTAGTCCTCGCATTTTGTACGACTAGCTTCATGATCAGCTGATATGTAATATTTGGGACGCCTTTTATTGTATATTTGGTGGTCAAACATCTTGTAATTATATTACTTGCTTGAGATTGAGACAATAGGCTTGACCTTAAGAGACTGTTGGCTTGTAGTAAACCCTCATATTTCTAGACAGCCGTGACCGTATAGTTGAGATGTATTCTATTTCAATATACGTAGCTGGCTATGTCTGCCCCCGCTCTCCAGTATTCTGGTTCTCGGGCGTGACACAACGGACTACGTCCGCACTCCAAAAGTCGTTCCATACGACAGGCCAAGAATCGTGTGCGTGGGACACACGATTATACAGAGCCCACACGCGTTGGAAAAAAATAATATATATATATATATATATATATATATATATATATATATATATATATATATATATATATATATATATATATATATATATATATAAAGGGAAACAGCGGTCCGCGCGGTTAGCTTTGATGGTTTCGGTTATCGCAACCTATTATTTTTTTTCCAAATATTTGTATTTAATAAGATCTAAAAAACATTTTGAAAATAAATCTAAAATATATCTCTTTGTATCCATTTATTATAAAAACTAAATATATCTATTATTTATAACTATCATATTTATAAAATTCCAATGATAATATATATATATATATATATATATATATATATATATATATATATATATATATATATATATATATAAATATATATATAAATATATATATAATATATATAAATATATATAAAATATATATATATATATATATATATATATATATATATATAATAAATATATATATATATATATATATATATATATATATATATATATATATATATATATATATATATATATATCCCTTTAGCAAAATTTAAGTAAAAACACTAAAATTCTCTAAAAGTATTTCCTTAGTAAATTATTTAATGTATCTTATAACAAAATTCTAATATCTACATATTTATTCATGGAAATTAAGCATATATTACATATATGTGCCGCTGAGCATCTCTCCCCCAAACCCTAGGATTTGTGTCGCTATTCTCTGCCTCCTGCTAATTTTCTCCCTCCGTTTGGTTCTTCCTCCCACCATCATCTCTCCCCCATCACCCTCCCCCCCACCTCAGCTTCATCATCCTCCTGTATTGCATCCATAACCCCACCTGCACCACCGTTTAGCAGATCACCCGCACCATTACCTATTCCATATGTTTTCTTCCCCATCATATACAATCTGACATACCACCAGCACGTCCCTTATGATTTTTATGTCATCGTATAGAGACGTGGTAGAGAAAATGGCAGCCCTCTTTTCGATGCAAGGGCCTGCTGAAACTGTCGCCTTGTCGACTAGGGACAGCGCAGTTCCCGAGCATTGGGCTTCCACGCTTGATGTCAAACCTTTCTCCAATCGAAGATTCTCAAGACCTATTCTATCAACAATCCTATCTAAGCTTTGGAAGACTATGATGTCGATACATGTCTCCGACTTAGATATTGAAAAGGTGACTTTCCTTGTGAAGTTGGATAATATAGACGTTGTCAACCGAGTTCTCCTTGATACCCCGTGGAGCATTAATGATGAATTGCTGGCCATTGAGCGTAGTGATACCGAAAAACTTCCCAAAGAATATCAATTTCGATATGCGAATTTCTGGGTCCAACTCCACAAGATTCCTCCAAAGGTTTTGAATCGGTTAGCGATAACCAGAATTGCGGAAGCGCTGGGATCCCCAAGGAGCTGTACCGATGCAGATGAGTCGCAGTAGAAAACCTTCGCCCGCATAAAAGTGTTGATAGACATTACAAAATATCTCAAGAAAAGCATTTCGATGTCCATAGGCGGAGCAGCCATCGGACAAGTGCGAGTGAAATATGAGAGGCTTCCAAGAATGTGTCTCTTCTGTGCTAGAGTGGGACATTATTTTGCCAATTGCTCTGAGCGAGAATCCTTCTCCTCTCTAATCGGAGAGGACTGGACAACAGAAGAGCGGACACACATCGAGGAGCTCCTAAAACCTAGAATCAAAGAAGAGGATTACATGGCAGAGTTTCATCGTACAACACCAAGATGGCCGAGCACAGACCAGCCCAATCCAAGTTTAGGCCAACATCATGAATCGGCATCCACCCAGCTCCCGAACGAATCAGGATCGGCTCGACTGGAGATTAGTCAAATCTCTCCATCCAGGTCTGAGGCCAATCAATAGCAAATTGGTACTTATCTAACGCCATAAAAAAGATTGGGACCCACCTCCTCAACTGTCCATAACCGAACGGGGGAAGAGATGAGCGCATTACCTAGGGCCTATCAACAAAGAACGGAAGCCGAGGACCTCGCCCAAAGAATTCCGAACTCATTGTTCGAAGGATCTGTCCCATCATATGATTGGTTGCGATCAACCGAGGATGTGATAGATACTGAATTTGGGATGCATTCTATAGTGGTTAAAATACCGAAGCAACTATAGGACAAACGTGCATGGCTCATTAATGATCATCCCAGTGAAATCTCCTTTCTACCCTCCCCAGCTCCTATTATTGAACTCCCAGACAATCTTCCATCCCCAGATCTCAACCAGACGAAGCTGAATCAAAGCAGTATGAACATGTTAGTGCAGGATAGTACACCCAGAATTGAAGAGATTGCCTCGATTGTTCCTTCGACCTACCCCGGCTTCACCATTCGAGCTGCTAAATGTAGAAGCATAGAAAAGAGCATGATTGCCCATGCGGCTCAGAACAGGAAAACCCATGTGGTTCAAAAACAGACGAGCTTCATGCGGCTCAAGAGCATCATGCGGTTCAAAAGTCACCAACTTGGATATGCAGCTCAAGCAACACCACGTGGCCTTCTGCGGTTCGCTTCTACAATTGGCCATTAAGCAAAGGCCCTATTTAGTGCTCTGACATAAAGGAGAACTAACGGCTCTGACATAAAAGCTGCCATAAAAACTCTGTCATAATGGTAGACTCCTAGGAAAACGAAGGAAATCTCTGACACAATCCATCAAACCCCAAAATCCTTCATGCGGCTTTGACACGTGGACAGTCGCATGCGGCTCAGGCAGAGGCCACCCCATGCGGCTCAAGTAGAGGCCACCTCATACGGCTCAGGCAGAGTCTACCCTATGCGGCTCACGAGGACTATTTTTATGGGGCTCACTGAGAAGCCACCCATCATCCGGTCGCCTACGCTCATGCGGCTCAGATCATTTCCATACGTGGTCAGTCTTATACGGCTCAGTAGGGAACAATCCTCATGCGGTTCAGATTTCCTAAGTGGCTCGCGGTTAAGACACGTGGCAGAAGATTAGTTTTTCCCGCGTCCCTACAGCTAGCAGCATACTAATAATGGGACATGTGGCATCAAATCGATCAAGATTCATCAACAAATCCCAACAACCAGGTTTAGTGCCATCCTCATAATTACTGGGATAAAATCAGATCATTTGCAATCATACAAATTGAACACGTGGCAAGAGATCCGAGCTTGGCATAAAAAATCATGAGGATTTATGGCAATCATCATTAATTTCCCACATTATCCACAGAGATTTGATGCAATCCCCATTAATTGCCTAGATTTGCTACAATCAGAATTAATGGCCCAGATTAATTGATCTTTAAACCGCCGACTTCTCAAGGAGGCAATCATTGCAAACCCTAATGATCGCATCCCACTCCTATAAATAGTAAGGTGCCATTCCCTTGCAAAAGATGACATTTTTTAGAGAGCACCAGAGCACCTGGAGAGACTTGAAGAGAGAGAGCAGAAAGACAAAGGCACACACAGAGGGTATCCTGAGAGCATTTCTTTCCCGGAGCCAAGGCTGCATCCGATCGTCCAAGGAGTAAGGCAGAGCTGCCGTCGCTTTCCCGAGCCTCTACCGTCACCTTCCAGAATCTAAAATAAACAATTGTACTTAGATTGCTGTACCTAGGTTTTTGTCCCTAGGCTTTCTTTGTACAAGCGAGTTTGTATTGTGAAGTAAAAGTCCAGTCCTCCAATATAATTATTCTGTTCTTTTATATTTCATGGAAAATACGATGGCGACTCTGCTGGGCACAAACTTCTCTATGGCTGAGGAGTTGGTGACGCAATCGGATGCAGCCAAACTTGGCTCCACACAACAGAAGATGGTCGTCCGCTTCGACCAACAGGCGTTCGAAGAAATGCTCTCCGACGGGAGTGCTGGCCCGGTCCAGAAGCGAACCCGCACAAAGAAGGCTCGTAGGGAGTGGAGGCCAAAGTCATTTGCTCCTTCCCAAGCTCTGGACGGAGTACTCTCTGCTGCCCAAGACGGCGAAGGCAAGTCTCATGCGGCTCCACTTCAAGCCATAGAAGACTCTGCTGTCCTCAAGTCCGGCAGAGGAAAGCACTACGATGCTGGACCTGCAGGGGCAAAGAGTGATTCTATGTGCTCCAGGAAGAAGCCGAACAAAGGTACTACCCGCAAGCTGAACATTCATGCGGCCAAACTTGCCAGCCGCATGCATGATGACCATGTGGCCGAAACTGCCAGCCAAATGCATAATATTCATGCGGCCAGGATTTTCAGCCGTATGGAGAAGACCTATGCGGCTGAGACTTCTAGCCGCATGAAGAAAGCTCATGCGGCTACGACTGCCAGCCGCATGAAGACTGTTGATTACAGTCGCATGCCGCCTGCTCCATGCGGCTCTGTCTTTGACCGCCTCTCCTATGGCCCTGATCTCTCATGCTCCCGAGAAAACATGTCTGACTCTCTCAAGCACCACTTAGACTCTTCCTACTATGTGCCCTCACGCACTAGAGTGAAGAAGTCTAGGGCAGCGCGAGCTTGGCGAGCTCAGTCCGTTGTCCCGACCTCTGACCATCCGAGCGTTCCACATACTGTTATACGGGCCTTTGATAGAAAGTTGTACAGAACCACTCGAGTCCAGCCCCCGGTGGCAAACGGACAGAATGGTTCCCAAAAGTCTCCTAAAATCCAGGGAGCAAACATGGTCGTTTCAGACCCGTCTGACTTGCGTGAGGCTATCCTCCACAAGCGCATGAAAAGAGAGGGGTCCTCGAGGTGCAAAGAGTCCTCCTACGGACGTCACTGCACCGAAGTCATCGTCAACTGCTGTTGCAATAACGCGACGGTACGAGAAGACCGGCAGTCCGTCTTTCAAAGACTGTAACAACCATGTTCAGAGGTTGAGGCACTTCCCGTCGTCTCCTGCAACTCTGCTCAGAAAATTCTCGCCGATGGGAGAGGGAAGAAGATAAACGTTTCCAGCCCGAAGATTTCAACCACTATGACTAAGAGACTGTCGCCTAAGCGGTTGTCCTCCACCGGAGTTTTCTAAGGTACCCGTTCAAAAATGAAACCTACTACAGTGGGAGATTCTTCGTCCACATCACTGGGGGTTGCTGGAACTGGGTGTAGCACTCCTCCGAACCTCCACGATAATTCGATGTTCCAAGGAGACGAGCTGGGGGAAATAACTCTCCCATTAGATGCAGCAAATCCTGACGTCCCCGAGGACGTCCACAATTTCCAAGACGAGGCAAACTCGAAAGCTGGGGGTACTGTTCCTTCTGAGTCCGAACCAGAGGAAAACATTCCCACATACCCCGATGACTTCTCGGTACAGGGGTATGATTTGGAGTGTACGTCATCCACCGTCCCTTCCACTTCTACTCATGTCAGGACGGCATTCATGACAAACGACGAACAGGATGGTCCCAGTGATCGCCAACGCATCGACACTCTGGAGGCCATATTGCGCACTTTGGTCAAATCCGTGGACGAGATCAAAGCAGCCCTCCCTACTCTGCAAGGAGGGACGCCTGGCCAAACAAACTTGGGTCCCGCGGTCAATGCAGACTCGACTCAGCGGCACCGAACCCGGGCAATAATCTTCCTGAAATGTCGGCTCCTACCGCTGCAGACGAGGCCAGGGAGGCAAGAAGAGAGGTCCAGGAGCTCCGGGCCATGTTCCACGCCCGAGAAAATTGCCAAGACCTCAGGATACGACAACCGTATCCCGCTGCGTGGAGAGATGTTCCCTTCCCACCAAAGTATAAACCATTCCACATCAATCCATATGATGGAAAGACCTCCGCAAGTTGGTACATCACTTACTTCGAGGTCACCACCGACCATCTACCCCATGACGATGCCATCCTTACACGATTATTCATCGGGGCATTGAAAGGGGTCGCCTTCGACCGGTACCGTAACCTACCAGACAACTGCATCCACTCCTTCGCCAGCTTCAAGCGCATGTTCTTGGCGAGATTCTATAAAGTAGGATAAGACATCACAATGTCCACCCTCATGGACGTCATTCAAGGGGAGAAAAAAGCTGACAAGGAACTATATTGAGCGGTTCCGCCAAACTGCCATGAAGTTGCCGTCCGGTAATCCGGATTCCTCCTTAATTGAAATTTGCCAAAAGAGACTGCTTCCAACAATCAGTCTCTGGATGGGTGAAAGTCAATTTAAGGACTAGAAGACGTTTATCATCAGTGCCACTAGCGCCGAGGACAGGTTGAAGAAGGCTCGCCAACTGGGATTGCACATCTCAGAGGGAGAGGACAAGGGCAAGCGCCCTAATTGTAAAACCCCAATAATTTCTAATTATTTTAGTGCTTTAAAAACTATTTTTATATTATTTAGAATTAATTTGTATGTGTACGTAATCATAGACGTATATAATATATGTATGTTTGTGGGCTTGATATTTTAAATACTACTAAATATAGCTCCCTTGTTTACAAAATATTTTTGTTACTTAATCTAAAAAAAAATTGGAATTTTTCTTATGATTTTATACATATATATATATATATATATATATATATATATATATATATATATATATATATAGTTTTTGTAAAAAAAAAAAAGGGAATTGATGGTGGCCGAACCCCCACCATCAGCAGCAGCAGCTGCGAGGGGACCCGACCCCTAACCCACCACACACATGGCCCGACCCCACCGCCTAATACTTAACATAGCAGCTACAGCTGCTATGGTGAAACCGAGCACCACTCGGATTAAAACCCGAGCCCATATGTATTTTTCCTATTACGAATAGGAATGCAAACAGCGGCTTGGTATATATATATTCACCCGCAACAAACCAAACCCTAACTCCTTCCCATCTCTTCTCCACCTCGACCCCAAGGCCGTCGACCTCCCCGCGCACACCCCAAGCGCCGGACAACCACCGCGCCACCGCCAGGATAGCCGGAGCGCCGCCTCCAACCGACCCCCGTTCAGGAACTCGACAACAAGGGACCCCTCTTTTCGGCCTTGATTACTTCTCGCACGTTTGATCATTTTACGATCCGAAAGATGCTACGTGTAGGCAATGTAACCCTCTTTGAGTCCCTTGAAAGGGAATCAGCTATAACCCTTTGGTTTGACAAGTAACTCGATGCAAAGTCGAGTAAAACTCTGTCGAAAACAGAAATTGAATCCAGTTTCGAACCACCTCTTAGAAGCCGGATTATGAACTGTGTGTCGAGATTTTTCAAAAACTAATTGAACACGTGTGAAGACAACATAACCCTGATTGAAACCAACTTGTAGATCTATATTTCAATTTCTGTGTGAGTATTAAATCAGTGTTGAACTTGTGAGAAAAACTGCTTCGAAAGCATTAAAATTTTAGACTTTTGTCCGATACGACGTACGCCCCGACAAACCGGGCGACGTGGTCACGCACTATACGCATCGAAAGGCGCGTATGGACGTTGCGGACGTGTGGGAACTGACGGAACTCAGTTTCGTTGCGTGTGCGCGACGAAACCAATGCATATCCGTCGAGATACCCCCGTATCGACATTTTGCAAACTTGCCCATAACTTCGTGTACAGTCGTCAAATCGAGATGAAACTTGTGCCAACAGGTCCAGATCGAAATTCTGGTCCTGCATGCCAAGTTTGGTTCGATTCTGAGAAGGTCGAATCGGAACCCATTTTTGGCGGGCCCGCGACCCATTCAAACGGGCAATTTTGTACACGGCTCATCGAAATCCAAAACTGAACATACCGTTGAGTTTCTCTCCTCAAACTAAAACCGTAGACATGTAGTTTGACGACTTTAGAGACGATAGATTTGGCACACGTTTCGATGCAAAGCGGGTCCAACGGCGAATATCGTTTTGACCCGAAATTACGATTTTGCCCCTGTTCCAGAATTTGACTTTTTGACAGGCATTTTCTAGGTATATTTCCTTCACCGAGATCATTTTTGATGTTTGTTTCAACGTTTGGAGTCATCTGTTATTTGTGAGTTTTGTGCTGATACTTGCTACTCTTAGATTTGCCCTTCTCGCACCACAGGCAAGATACCTTGCCACCTTACTCTGTGATTATTATATTCTTATTTTTAGTTGTTATTTTCAGCATTTTGTTTCGTGATATTTAAACTGTGCGTCCAAGTCACACTTGGGTGCAAGCGACTCTATCGGTCGTTTTTCTTGCTTTATTTATTCTATTGCATTTGACTTAGTTTATTGACCACCCATTAATGTTGAGGTATTGGTATATCTCATACGGCCTTGACACTTGTTGTATCACGTGATGTGAGTCACATGTAGGACACGTTTTTGCGTAGTCGGCTGGCCACCGATACGTACGGAGCGCGCGACGGATATGAGTAACTGCCAATAGTATTGCATGTTAGAAGACTTGGCGGTTACTAGAGGTTCATATCAGTCATGGAGATGATGATACTAGGCATTGGATGGGGAGAACAATACCTGACGTATGGGCTTCTTTACACTTCCATGATTACCTGTGCGCTCCTCCGGAGACGCAGGTCCAGGCGCCCTCTGGCGTTTCCCAGAGCGTTATGGACATAGCCCTTGCACATGGTGCCCTCTGACGCTTCCTGAGCATTATGGACATAGGCCCCTGGTACCCTTTATGGGAACTATGCCGATCCCATTTATAGCCAGGGCTCATGCGTCGAAGGATTGTATTTCAACTGCATATTCACAGTAGAATGGTCAGGACCCGATTGCATGCATACCTTTTCTCTTATTATATTATCACAGTTTATATGGCATGGTATTTTCTTGTATCTTGCTATGTCCCCTGAGGACCTGGTTATCTCTCCAAGTTTAGACGATTTTCCACAGGAGTACGGAGCGGCATTGGAGCTATCCTACATTGATGACGAGACAGTACCTACTGATTTCTAGTTTATTCTATATTTGAGACAGTTGTAGACATTATTTTACATCTCTTTTCTTTCTATTTGCGGAAGTTGGACTCCGATCTTGTGAGACTATTTTTCATAGCTGTTTGGAGTGAGTATGTTCACCCGGCTATCTTTTGATACTCTGCTTTATTCATTTGGACTTTATTATCTTCTGTGTTGAGCTGTGATGAGATTAGATATGTTATTCTGGCCTGTGCTTATTTTATTTACAGCTTATGTGCATATATGAGGATTCCATATATTAGAGTATTCTTTGTATATGTGCAGCTGGCATGTTCACGTACTTGGTCCTATGTATTTTGGGACTGGGGCGTTATATGTTTTTGTGGTGGCCCATGCAGGTCAGATTTAATATTGTTGGGTTACATAACTGTGCCCAACAAGCCTGCATATAGGAATAGGAATATCTCATCCAGAACTACTACTATCTCTTGACTTCCAATCTTTTCGAAACTTCCTTGATTATTCGATTTACTTCATATCTAATCCTTCCTAATATCAACTTATCTTCCTCGTGCCAACAGTATGAATCTACGAAGCGGACGCACTTCTGCCTTGGCCCTCACATCTGGTGAGGAGACTACTCCGGAAGGACAGAATCCTCCCATGACTCCAGCGACACCCGACGACGGAGTACCCAGAGGTCGCAGCACCCCCAGGCAGCCAGGCTGGGCAGACCACTACCATACTACCGGAAGGGAATATACCATTGCCACCACCACCACCATTCCCTCAGCAGTTTCCCCTACAGTCGGGACCTCAGATGCCTCCACCACCGACTGATGGAAGCCCTACTACTCAGTTTATGTATACTATGATGCAGGCTCAGTGGCAGCAGACTGAGATGATGAGACAGACGATGATGGCAGCTATGGCTAGACCTCCAGCACCAGTACCAGCACCGGCTCTGCATCCCTATGAAGGCTCTATCAAGAATTTTACAGATATGAACCCCAAGGCCTTTAGAGGGACGGAAAAGCCATTAGAGGTGTCACAGTGGCTTATTAGTACCGAAAAGCTACTGAAGGCTTCCCAGTTGCCAGCTCGAGATTGGATGATAGCAGTGGACCTACTGTTAGAAGATAATGCTCACCACTGATGGAAGGCGGAAGAGAGACGATTAGGCACTGGGATCACCTGGAAGCAGTTCTATGATGCATTTTATGAGAGATTCTTCCCTATTTATGTTCGAGATGGTCTCTACGACCAGTTCCTCCATCTGAAGCAAGGGAATATGACAGTTGATGAGTATGACTCGGAGTTCAATCGCCTGAGTCGATTTGGTGCGGAATTGATTCCGACAGAGTTAGAGAAGGCGAGGAGATTTTACCAGGGGCTTGCACCAGAGCTCAAGTCTTATACGACTACCCAGTCTCGAGTCTCCCATTCAGCTGTCTTGGAAGAAGCTCGTGCTCAGGAGATTCTTCGCAAGAACAGCAACAGACATCGAGATGCCATACCCCAGCAGTTACACCAGCCCGAGTCACTCAGAGTGGACCTATTAGGAGGGCCACAGGACAGTTCCAGCAGAGGCCCTCACCTTATCAGAAGCCCGTTTGCCATTACTGCGAAAAACAAGGACATCTCCAGAGCGACTGCAGGACTTGTCTCGGATTATGCTTGAGATGTGGATCCAATCAGCACATGCTCAAGGATTGTCCGGAGCAACATGTAATGGTACAAGCTCGGCAAAACCCGAGACCCACAGCCCCAGCTCTCCCAGTACCACGGCCCGTAGCAGGAGCACCCCGTCCACCATTGCCTCCCCAAGGCGTACAGTACAACCAGGCCAGAGCTCAGGGCCCAGGACAGAATTATGGGCAGGCATTCTCACTTGCTGTTGAGGATATAGAGACAGAGGCGGAGGTCATAGCAGGTATGGTTTTTAGTTGCATCTTTTTCTGCTATTACATTATTTGATACTGGAGCCACACATTCATTTATAGCTACTAGTTTTGCCACTAGACACCGCATTCCCATCACACCCTTAGCTAAGAATGTTAAAATCCTCACTGGAGGAGGAGTTGTAACTGTTAGTGGTGTTTGTAGACTTTGTCCTGTAGTGATAAATGGCAGAGAAATGATGGCACGACTTCTTGTATTCCCTATGCCGACATTTGATGTGGTTCTTGGAATGGACTGGTTAGGCCAGCATTTCGCTCTCATAGACTGCCATAGGAGCAGTATTATCTTTAGACCACCGAATGCGGCAGAGTTTGAGTTCACCAAAGAAGACGGAGAGAGTTGTGATGCACCCACATCGGGAACTCACATGATGATGCATGACACCCCTCAGTACCCTATTATCACCGAGTTCGAGGATGTATTCCCCGAGGAATTGCCAGGACTGCCACCTGACCGAGATATTGAATTTTCTATTGAGCTTATTCCAGGAGCCGAGCCTATTTCATCTCGAGTATATCGTCTGGCACCCAAGGAGTTGGTAGAGATGAAGACGCAGATTGATGACTTATTAGAGAAGGGATTTATTCGTGCCAGTGCGTCACCATGGGGAGCACCCGTTCTTTTTGTACCTAAGAAAGACGGGACAGTGTGCATGTGCATTGACTACAGAGCATTGAATGTAGTGACGGTGAAGAACAAGTATCCCTTGCCGCGTATAGACGATCTATTCGATCAACTGACTGGAGCAAAAGTATTCTCCAAGATTGACTTACGATCAGGCTATCACCAATTAAAGGTTCGGAAGGAAAACATTGCAAAGACGGCCTTTAGATCGAGGTATGGATACTACGAGTTCTTGGTCATGCCTTTCGGTTTGACCAATGCACCCATAATTTTCATGAATTTAATGAACAAAATCTTTCACCAATACTTGGACAAATTTGTAGTAGTCTTTATAGATGATATCTTGATTTACTCCAAGAGTCAAGAGGAGCATGAGCAGCATCTACGGATAGTTTTGGGAACATTGAGGAATGAGAGAAGCTTTGCGAAGCTTAGCAAGTGTGATTTCTTTCTCAAGGAGGTATCATTCCTTGGTCATATTGTTACAGGCGATGGTATATCAGTAAACCCAGAGAAGATCACAACAGTCAAATCATGGCCCGCTCCCACCACAGCTTCTGAAGTGAGAAGTTTCCTCGGACTTGCGGATTACTACCGACGGTTCGTAGAAGATTTCTCTCGAATAGCGGGGCCTATGACTCGATTAACTTGTAAGGATCAGGAGTTTGTATGGATAGACGAGTGTCAAGCTGCTTTTGACGAGTTGAAGAAGCGATTGACCACAGCACCGATCTTGACACTACCATCGGGCCCAGGAGGATTTGTGATCTACAGCGACGCATCCGGGAAGGGATTAGGATGTGTATTGATGCAGCACGGTCAGGTAGTAGCATATGCATCTCGACAGTTGAGAGTGCATGAGAAGAATTATCCGACCCACGATATAGAGCTCGTAGCGGTTATCTTTGCTTTGAAGCTATGGAGACACTAATTGTACGGTGAGAAGGTTGATATCTACACTGATCATAAGAGCCTCAAGTGTGTGTTCACACAAAAATAGTTGAATATGCGACAGCGTCGTTGGTTGGAGTTGATGAAGGATTATGAGATCGAGCTTCATTATCATCCGGGCAAGGCTAATGTCGTGGCAGACACATTGAGCCGTAAGCCCATGGCACACTTTTTGACTACACAGAAGGAATTAATTAGAGACTTGGAGCAGCTTGGTATTGAGGTAGTATTACCTGGAGCAGACGGTGTATTAGCCAACCTTCAAGTGCAATCATCACTGGTAGAGCGCATCAAGGCAGCATTGCCTAATGATGCTAGATTTCGACTGTTGAAAGAGAGGACTGAAGCAGGAGAGTAGACAGGTTTGAGGATCCACCCAGATGGGACACTGCGATATGGTGATCGCATTTATGTACCCAATGGAGATCTACGGCAGGAGCTGATGGCCGAGGCTCACAGTTCGACTTACTCTATTCATCCCGGAGGGACCAAGATGTATCGTGACTTACGAAGTATTATTGGTGGCATAGAATGAAGCGAGAGATAGCTTGTTTCGTTGCCAAGTGCTTAGTATGCCAATAAGTTAAGGCGGAGCACCAGAGGACGGCCAGATTATTGCAGCCGCTATCCATTCCCGAGTGGAAGTGGGAGCAAATTACTATGGATTTCGTCACAGATTTTCCTCGGAGTCCTAGAGGACGTGATGCAGTATGGGTGATTGTTGATAGACTTACGAAGTCAGCCCATTTTTTACCTTTTAGAGTGGGCCAGTCGACAGAGGTATTGGCAGAGATATATATGGAGCAGATTGTGAGATTGCATGGTGTGCCTGTTAGTATTGTGTCGGACCGTGACTCGAGATTTACTTCACATTTTTGGAGGAACATGCAAGAGAGTTTGGGCACTCGATTGAAGTTTAGCATATCGTATCATCCGCAGACAGACGGCCAGTCGGAGCGTACCATTCAGACGCTAGAGGATATGCTGAGAGCGTGTATGCTTAATTTTGGCGGTTCATGGGAGGACCATCTTCATCTTATTGAGTTTTTCTACAATAATAGCTATCAAGCGAGCATTCAAATGGCTCCGTTTGAAGCATTGTATAGTAGGAAGTGTCGATCTCCGGTTTGTTGGAGCGATATAGGAGAGCGACAGCAATTGGGTCCCGAGTTGGTCTTGAGCACAGTGGAGATAGTGAAGAAGATTCAGGACCACCTGCGAGCAGCGCAGGATCGTCAGAAGCAGTGGGCAGATAATCGTCGTCGACCCTTGGAGTTCAAAGAGGGTGACCATGTGTTCTTGAAGATATCCCCCACTAGAGGCACGATTCGATTCGGAGGACGTGGCAAGTTGAGTCCAAGGTACATCAGCCCATTCGATGTCTTGGAACATGTTAGAGAGGTTGCCTACAGATTGGCACTGCCACCGTCGCTAGAGGGAGTGCATGACGTATTCCACGTATTACAGCTGAGGAGGTACGTGGCAGACAGCAATCACGTGCTTGATCACTCCGAGATCACAGTTGGACCGAGTTTGTCGTACGAAGAGCAACCAGTAGGTATCCTCGATCGCCGAGTGAAGGTGTTACGGAATCAATCTATTCCATTGGTTCGCGTGACATGGAAGCATCACTCGCCAGGGGAGTCTACATGGGAGCGCGAGGACGACATCCGAAACCGCTACCCCGCATTTGTTCGAAGGCGAAGGTATGTCTTGCAATTATATTTTCATGCATTGCATTTGATCCCCCGACCTTAGTTTAATTTCGAGGATGAAATTTTCTTTAAGTTGGGTAGGATGTAAAACCCCAATAATTTCTAATTATTTTAGTGCTTTAAAAACTATTTTTATATTATTTAGAATTAATTTGTATGTGTACGTAATCATAGACGTATATAATATATGCATGTTTGTGGGATTGATATTTTAAATACTACTAAATATAGCTCCCTTATTTACAAAATATTTTTTGTTACTTAATCTAAAAAAAATTTTTAGAATTTTTCTTGTGACTTTATACATATATATAATATATATATATATATATATATATATATATATATATATATATATATATATATATATATATATATATATATATATATATATGCAATTATATTTTCATGCATTGCATTTGATCCCCCGACCTTAGTTTAATTTCGAGGACAAAATTTTCTTTAAGTTGGGTAGGATGTAAAATCCCAATAATTTCTAATTATTTTAGTGCTTTAAAAACTATTTTTATATTATTTAGAATTAATTTGTATGTGTACGTAATCATAGACGTATATAATATATGCATGTTTGTGGGCTTGATATTTTAAATACTACTAAATATAGCTCCCTTGTTTACAAAATATTTTTGTTACTTAATCTAAAAAAAAATTTGGAATTTTTCTTGTGATTTTATATATATATATATATATATATATATATATATATATATATATATATATATATATATATATATATATATATATATATATATATAATATATATATATATATATATAATATATATATATATATAATTTTATTTTATTTTATTTATTTTTTATATATATATATATATATATATGTATATATGTATATATATAGTTTTTGTAAAAAAAAAAAGGTGAATTGATGGTGGCCGAACCCCCACCATCAGCAGTAGCAGCTGCGAGGGACCGACCCCTAACCCACTCCACACACATGGCCCGACCCCACTCCTAATACTTAACATAGCAGCTACAGCTGCTATGGTGAAACCGAGCACCACTCGGATTAAAACCCAAGCCCATATGTATTTTTCCTATTACGAATAGGAATGCAAACAGCGGCTTGGTATATATATTCACCTGCAACAAACCAAACCCTAACTCCTTCCATCTCTTCTCCACCTTGACCCCAAGGCCGCCGACCTCCCCGCGCACACCCCAGGCGCCGGACAACCACCGCGCCACTGCCAGGATCGCCGGAGCGCCGTCCCCAACCGACCCCCGTTAGGAACTCGACAACAAGGTACCCCTCTTTTCGGCCTTGATTACTTCTTGCACGTTTGATCATTTTGCGATCCGAAAGATGCTACGTGTAGGCAATGTTACCCTCTTTGAGTCCTTTCAAAGGGAATCAGCTATAACCCTTTGGTTTGACAAGTAACTCGATGCAAAGTCGAGTAAAACTCTGTCGAAAATAGAAATTGAATCCAGTTTCAAACCACCACTTAGAAGCCGAATTCTGAACTGTGTGTCGAGATTTTCCAAAACTAATTGAACACGTGTGAAGACAACATAACCCCGATTGAAACACAACTTGTAGATCTATATTTCGATTTCTGTGTGAGTATTAAATCAGTGTTGAACTTGTGAGAAAAACTGCTTCAAAAATATTAAAATTTTAGAATTTTGTCCGATACGACGTACGCTCCGACAAATCGAGCGACGTGGTCGCGCGCTATACGCATTGAAAGGCGCGTATGGACATTGCGGACGTGTGGGAACTGACAGAACTCAGTTTCGTCGCGTGTGCGCGACGAAACCAACGCGTATCCGTCGAGATACCCCCGTATCGACGTTTTCCAAATTTGTCCATAACTTCGTGTACAGTCGTCGAATCGAGATGAAACTTGCTCCAACAGGTCCGGATCAAAATTATGGTCCTGCATGCCAAGTTTGGTTCGATTCTGAGAAGGTCGAATCGGAACCTATTTTTGGCGGGCTCGCGACCCACTCAAACAGGCGATTTTGTACACGGCTCATTGGAATCCAAAACTGGACATACCATTGAGTTCTTCTCCTCAAACTAAAACCGTAGACATGTAGTTTGATGACTTTAGAGTCCATAGACTTTGGACACATTTCGGTACAAAGTGTGCAACGGCGGACATCGTTTTGACCCAAAATTACGATTTTGCCCCTGTTCCAGAATTTGACTTTTGGACAGGCATTTTCTAGGTATATCTTCTTCACTGAGATCATTTTTGATGTTTGTTTCAGCGTTTGGAGTCATCTGTGATTTGTGAGTTTTGTGCTAACACTTGCTACTCTTGGATTTGCCCTTCTCGCACCACAGGCAAGATACCTTGCCACCTTACTCTGTGATTATTATATTTTTATTTTCAGTTGTTATTTTCAGCATTTGTTTCGTGATATTTAAACTGTGCGTCCAAGTCACACTTGGGTGCAAGCGACTCTATCGGTCATTTTTCTTGCTTTATTTATTCTCTTGCATTTGACTTAGTTTATTGACCACCCATTGATGTTGAGGTATTGGTATATCTCATACGGCCTTGACACTTGTTGTATCACGTGATGTGAGTCACATGTAGGACACGTTTCCGCGTAGTCGGCTGGCCACCGATACGTATGGAGCATGCGACGGATAGGAGCAACTGCCAATAGTATTGCATGTTAGAAGACTTGGCGGTTACTAGAGGTTCATATCAGTCATGGAGATGATGATACTAGGCATTGGGTGGGGAGAACAATACCTGACGTATGGGCTTCTTTACACTTCCATGATTACCTGTGCGCTCCTCCGGAGACGCAGGCTCCAGGCGCCCTCTACGTTTCCTAGAGCGTTAGGACGTAGCCCTTGCACATGGTGCCCTCTGACGCTTCCCGAGCATTATGGACGTAGGTCCCTGGTACCCTTTATGGGAACTATGCCGATCCCATTTACAGCCAGGGCTCATGCGTCGAAGGATTGTATCTCAACTGCATATTCACAGTAGAATGGTCAGGACCCGATTGCATGCATACCTTTTCTCTTATTATATTATCACAGTTTATATGGCATGGTATTTTCTTGTATCTTGCTATGTCCCCTGAGGACCTGGTTATCTCTCCAGGTTTAGACGATTTTCCACAGGAGTATGGAGCGGCATTGGAGCTATCCTACATTGATGACGAGACAGTACCTGCTGATTTCTAGTTTATTCTATATTTGAGACAGTTGTAGACATTATTTTACATCTCTTTTCTTTCTTTTGCGGAGGTTGGACTCCAATCTTGTGAGACTATTTTTCATAGCTGATTGGAGTGAGTATGTTCACCCGACTATCTTTTGATACTCTGCTTTATTCATTTGGACTTTATTATCTTCTGTGTTGAGCTGTGATGAGATTAGATATGTTATTCTGGCCTGTACTTATTTTATTTACAGCTAATGTGCATATATGAGGATTCCATATATTGGAGTATTCTTTGTATATGTGTAGCTGGCATGTTCACGTACTTGGTCCTATATATTTTGGGACTGGAGCGTTACACTAATACCAACAACAACAATGGGGGTAGCTCCTCCAACAATCGAGACAACAAGGGCAAGCAGGCTATGGTGGCCGACAGCCCAGAAACCTGAGTCAAAACTGGCAGACAAGCAATGGCCGCAAATGACCTACTCCTTCGAAGATGGTCATGTCAAGCCCATCTTGGACATGCTCATACAAGGAGATAGAATTCAGCTCCCTCCACCAAGACGGGAACCTCGGCCGGCAGAAATGGAGAGCCCAAAGTACTGCCATTACCACTGCTATCCACCATGCTACACACGACTGCTACCAACTGAAGCGATACATCCAGCATCTCATCGATTCAAAGGCTCTGGCCATTGACTTCGAAAGGTAACCGTGGCAGCCAATATGGTGTCTGTACAGTTTAGCAGCTTTCCTCCAACAGAGACTCAAGACGGCGTGGTACCCATCCCTCGGGCGACAATGGAGATTGCTAATCTTCCATCTCCTCGAGATCAGGCTACTGGTCTAGTACCCCTTACCACGTCACGAGGGGAAGTCATGTGGGTCCATCCAGACTCGATACCTGAGGTGACTCAGTCCGCACCACCCCCCATTGGTAGGAAGAATGGTGGAAAGGTCAGATCCTGCCATACAATCTCGGCAGATGTCGAAGAAGCCACAGCTGTCGTCACTCGGTCTGGTGCTCAATCCCAACCTACGCCAGATAACTCGGCTGAAGAGCATCAGCCGGCCACTGCTGACACTCCGGGACCTTTCCAACCTCCGACGACCGATAAGCCTAGGCCGAAGGAGACTCGCTTTGACAAATCCCTCCGAAAAGAGGCACCTCGTGGGCTGAAAGGCCCTACAACTTTGACATCTTGGCACAATTGGCCAACACACCGGCCAAATTGTCATTATACGAGCTCCTGAGACTCTCCAAGGATGTTCATGCGGCTTTGAGCGACGCACTCCAGAACGCCGACGCATATCTAGCTCAGGTCAACCTCACGGGAGAGAGCCTACCTGCAGATCTCCAAGACAGCGCTTGCACAGGAGCGATGCCCAACATTGTCTTCACCCCACAGGATATGCTCATCAAAACCAACCTGCACGATCGACCGTTATATTACACTGGATACATCGGCAACAAAGGTGGATCGGATGCACATTGATCCTGGTTCTTCCATAAGCATCATCCCGAAGAGTCTGTTACATCATCTCCGTATTCCTATGCATCGTCTGACGCCAACAAGCACGCTCAGCGGTTTCAATTCGGGCAGGAGCTACCAGATTGGGAAGATTCGCTTGAAGTTTCGAATTGGCGATCTTCAGTCAGAAGTAACCTGTTACGTCATAGATGCGGACACTTCCTACAAATGTCCTCTTGGGGCGTCCTTGGATACACGATTACATATCGTGTCTTCCACGCTGTACCAGTGCTTCAAGTATGTCGACAAATACGGCTTCGTGAGGACAGAATTTGCCGACATCGATCCCTTCAAAGGGGTCGAATCCTACTACTCAGACTCTGCCTATACGAAAAGTCGATGAGGCACCTTGGTGAAGGAGATGTGCAAGCTCGCACTGAGACGGCCACAGGATCAGAAGAACCTCTGACGATCCACCTCCAAGCTCGCAAACCTGGCAAGTTCGCACCCCTTACGGCCGCTCTGCGTAAGGACGCAATCAGCCTCTCGGCACAAGAAGAGCAAATGATAATCCGGCTGCCAAGGTCCGGCCAAGCGCCAAGACCCACAACGGAGCCACTGACAATCAGACTGCCTAGAGTCGGCCAGCATCAAACGGAGAAGCTCAACCCCTCCGACAAACCAATGACGATGCTCTTTCCAAGAAGAATCGTCACCGATATAAAATCGGGGGCTTCTAGCGAGCCAACGACTCCCGCCCAGCATCGAGTACCAAACTGGGGGTCGCTAGTCTCCAACTACTCCACTTCTGCTCCACCAGCAGAACTCCTGATGATCAAGTTGCCCAAGTCATCCTCTCAGTCTTCATTTATACAGGGGATGGCCGAAGAAGAACCAGAACTGGCCAAGTATGTGGCCGCTCACACTGATGTTCCATCCGCAGATGATGTAATCCCGCTAGAAAAGATACCTTCCTTCATCAATAAAGGACTATCTTTGAACTACATCGAGCTCAATAAGCTTTGTACAATGTATGCTATGGAACACGGTATAGGCACTCACCTACATACACAGGTGACAAATATTTACACCGCAAATCAGCTCACTCCCGCGGAAGACGCTTACTGTATAATCGAGGGAGGAACCATCCAATCATCTTCGGTAGGAAGAATGATCCACAGTCCCTCACCATAGAAGAAGTCGATCTCGAATCGGACACCGGGAGACTGCTTCTATCTATATAGCCCCCAATCCAAATATCTCATGCAAAAATAGGAGTATGATCTGGAAACTATGCCAGGTTTGAAGTACGGCACTGGTCGACGATTACCTTTAAAGTCGCCAGTCCCGGCTGGCAAACTACAGGACTACTACAACAAAACCCGATGCGGACTGGGATATGTTACGCCTACAACGACCCCTGAGAGCTCAGATGAGGAATGCGACTGGCAGTCACACTCAACCGGATCACCAACTTCTGATTCGGATATCAGCATCGGGGATGTATTCAGGCAGGTCTTGTCTGTCAACATGGCGTTCGCTGATGCTTACGAAGAAGGTGAAGACTTTTTGAACTCCTCGAATTAGAGCCGTGGACCAACAGCTGGATACGCAATAGAAGCAGTTTGAACAAAGAGAGCCTCCTACTGAAGATGAGGTCATGCAAGTGGATCTAGGCAGCGACTCTTCTCCAAAACCAATCTTTGTTAGTAAAAGCCTGACAGGCGAAGAGTGAGAATCACTACTGGAACTCGTCAAAGAATATATTGATGTGTTCGCCTGGAAATGAAGACATGCCAGGGTTAAATCCGATATTGCTCTTCACAAACTCAACATTCGGCCAGATGCAAAGCCAATCAAACAACAACGACGCTTCCGCCCAGGCATCATGGATGCAATCGAAGCCGAAGTCAACAAACTGATAGCCAACGGCTTCATTCGTGAGGAGCAACATCTAGACTGGGTCGCCAACATAGTACCGGTCCTCAAGAAGAATGAAAGATTCGAATCTGCATCGACTTCCACAATCTGAACGAGGCGTGCCCCAAAGATGAGTTCCCCCTCCCTATCACAGACATCATGATTGACAACACCTACGGTTCGAACGTATGTCGTTCATGGATGGTTTTTCGGGTACAACCAAATTAAGATGTCTCCCGACGACGAAAAGCATACATCGTTCCAAACACCAATAGGCACGTTCTGCTACACAGTCATACTTTCGGTTTAAAGAACGCTGGCGCCACCTATCAGAGAGCCATGAGTATCATCTTCAGGGATCACTTACGAAGACCGTGGAGTGCTATGTTGACGACATCGCGTCAAAAGCTACTCTAAGAAGATCATCTGCATGATCTAAGGACAGTGTTCGACCTAATGCGAGCGCACAATTTGAAAATGAACCCTACGAAATCCTTCTTGGGCATATCCAGCGAAAGTTTTGGGTTTCATCATCACCTCCCAGGGTATCCACGTAGACCCTGAGAAGACGAAGGCAATCATGGAGATGGGTCCCCCGAAAATCTCTAAGAACTTCGAGGCCTCCAAGGGAGGTTAGCTTACATCAGGAGGTTCATTTCCAACCTCTCGGGCGTTGTCAGCCATTCACCCATCTTATGAAGAAGGGCATCTCATTCATTGGGACGAAGAATGTCAGCGTGCCTTCGACAACATCAAAGAATATTTGTCGAACCCTCCAGTCCTGGTGGCCCCGATTGCTGGAAAACCATTCCTGCTCTATGTACGAGCAATGGAGCATTCCCTCGGCGCTCTGCTAGCACAAAACAACGATGCAGGCCACGAGCAAGCTATATATTACCTAAGCCGAATGATGATCGGGCCAGAGCACCGATATACCGCCGTAGAGAAGGAATGCCTTGCCCTGGTGTTCGTCATTCAAAAGACGGCACTATGTCACGGGGCAAACCATACATGTGATATCACGAGTCAACCCCCTCAGGGTCCTCATGACTAAACCAGGGGCACTCAGCTCTCGCCTCGCTACATGGGCAATATTACTGTCCCCCTACCATATGATCTTCGTCCCACAAAAGGATGTTAAAGGTCAAGCTCTGGCAAACTTTTTAGCAGCCCCCAGGCTCGGAGTCGGCCAGAATATACGAAGACATCCCAGATGAGGTCGCCGACTCGCATGCAACCTCTCACGATGATATATGGTGAATATTTTCGACGACGCCTCAAAGACGGACCTAAGGACAACATCGTCGTCGGAGTCGGGTGGTACTGGTTTCTCCTTCCGGATTGGTAATCAATCGCGCTTACTTCCTCACGGAACCGTGCTCTAACAATGTGGCCGAGTACAACGCTTTATCATTGGCCTCCAACTTGCAAGAGAGCTGGAGGTAGAATATCTTGAAGCATACGGCAATTCACAGTTAATCGTCAATCAGATCCGGGGTTCATACGAGGTTCGCCATGAAGACATGATCCCCTATCACCAAATAGCGATCAACATCTCGTCATTTGAAGGGTTCTTCATCGAACACGTTCCAGACTCCAAAATATCGAAGCCGATGCCTTAGCTGGCCTTGCCGCTTCCTAGCATTTCCGAACTATGCTCATCAATCGGTGGATGTGATAGGCCATGAACTGGTCTGTCCCAAGAACAATGTTCAATTCGTGGCGAGTTATTCGCTCAGATGATCGATAAAGCACAAGACTGGAGACAACCATTCATTGACTTCGTAGTCTACGACATTCTGCCGGAGGACCCAAAGGAAGCCACCTCTATCAGAAGGCGTTCTCTTAGATTCTTCTACGATACAGAGACGAAAATGCTGTATCGCCGATCCTACGATGATTATTGCTTCGATGTCTGTCAAACGCAGAAGCCAAAGAAGCCGTATGCGAAGCTCATGACGGTCTGCGGGGCCCATCAGCCTGGCCCAAAATTGCAAGACCTCTTCGCCGAATGGGCTACTACTGGCCCAAGATGGTAGCAGATGCAATAGACTATGCAAGAAAGTGCAAAGCCTGCCAAGTCCATGCGGACTTCATCCACCAGCCATCCGAATTTCTACATCCGACAGTGGCGTCTTGGCCATTCGAAGCATGGAATGATATCATCGGTCCGATCGCTCCACCTTCTTCCCGAGGACATCGCTTCATACTTGCCATCACAGATTACTTCTCCAAATGGGCAAAGTTGTTCCGCTTGTAGAAGTAAAGACTTTAAACGTGATCAGCTTCCTCAAGCATCACGTCATCTATCGCTTTGGACTGCCCCGAAGGATCATCCACGATAATGGTCCGCAGTTCGCAAGCCACGCCTTCTATCGGTTCTGCGACAAGCCGCATCCAGAATATTGCTTCAACACCATACAACCCAGCAGCGAATGGGTTGGCAGAAGCATTCAACAAAACAATCATCAAACTTCTCAAGAAGTTTGTATCGTCCAACAAACGACTAGAACGAGAAGCTTGGTGAATGCTTATGGGCGTACCGTACCACAGTCCGAACAGCCACAGGGAACACACCATTCTCCCTGGTGTACGGGTGAGGCAGTTCTCCCATTGGAGACCAAATACCCTCGCTCTGCGTCGCTCTCACTTACCAATTGACGACAGACGATAACTATTCGCCGGTTACAAGAGTTGGAGGCCTTAGATGAAAAGTGCCTCTTGGCTCAGCAACGAATCGAGCTTTACCAAGCACACATCTCCGGAGCCTTCAACAAGAAGGTTAAAATCAGAACATTCCAAGTGGGCGATCTCGTTCTGGCAGTTCGGAGGCCGATGGTCATGACTCACAAAACCGCCGGCAAATTCAGCCAAAATGGGAAGGTCCATTTATCATTGAGGCTGTATTCTCCAACGGTGCTTACCGCTCGCAAAAAAAACGGAGACTTGCTCATGTTGTCCGTCAATAAGTTCCTGAAGAAATATTATGTCTAAACGACATATTCCCAATTCCAGATTATTGAGTTATGTACCCGGTACCGCTGAACTCATATTCCAAATTCCAGATTATTGAGTTATGTACCTCGGTACCGCTGAACTCACATTCACAAAATCCCAGATTGCTAAGTTATATACCCTCCGGTACCGCTGAACTCACATTCTCCAAATTCTAGATTGCGAGTTATGTACCCTCCGGTACGCTGAACTCACATTCTCCAAATTCTAGATCGTCGAGTCATGTACTCTTTCGTACCAATGAACTCACATGCCGACTCCAACTCTCCAGATCATCGAGTTATGTACCCGCAGGTGCCTCTGAACTTACATTCCGATCAGTCTTTCAGATAGTAAGTCATGTATGACCATACCTCTGAACTTATTTCTCTGAAAGAGCTCCTCCCTCATGATCCACTACCCGCACACTCAGTGCACAAAAAGGGTAACAGATCCACAAAATTTCCAAAACGACCACGTCAATGTTACCTCTGAGTCGTTCATTTCTGCCAAAAAATCACCCCTCTACATAGAACTTCCATGTCCTCGTTACCTCTGAGTCATCCTATGTACCCCTTCATGGAGCCCACTCCTTCCATGTCCTCATTACCTCTGAGTGGGAAGGCTCCATCGAAGAAATCCTCATATTTTCTATGTCCTCATTACCTCTGAGTAAATATGTTGGTTTTCTCTCAACTTATTATCTGTACCGAAAAAAAACCCCAGGGTACGCTAAAGATAATAGGTCCACAAATGTCCTCTTTGACCAAATATTCTCCGTTAAGTCCACTCCTACCATGTCCTCATTACTCTGAGTAGGAAGACTCCGCGGTAAAACCCCCGTACTTGCCATGTCCTCATTACCTCTGAGTAAGTATGTTAGTTCTCTCTCGTCTTATTATCGTATCCTGAACCAGGGTACGCCAAGGATAATAGGCCCATAAATGTCCTTTGCTCACTAAAAATGCTGTACTAAGTTTCTAGTACATGCACATCATTCCTCATCATGCCCCGGGAGCCCAGCTGCTCCATGGCATTCTTTCTCCCGATACCCGGAACGTCCATGACCACCTTGCCGTGGAATTATTCTAGGTATCCCCATCAAACTTGTTATCCGTACCTAAAACCCAGGTATGCCAAGGGTAACAGGTCCACAAACAAGCCCCCCAAGCGGGGCAAACACCGCCATAACACCACAAGCACAACAAGCAGTACAAATAAAGGGTAGAATAAAGCATACTCTTTTATTCGGAAGGCGAAAGTACTACATGTTCTAGGGACAATGCCCACTCAAAGAAAAGAAAAGAACGAAAACAAAAAAGAAGGAAAAATGCGTCTATGGTTCGGCGGTACATAATTCCAGGAGACGGTTCTTCACCAAGGCGGTCCCCCGCTCAAGCTGCTGCTTAGCTCGGCGCTCGGCCTCCTGGGACAACTGCTCTGCATCGTCCAAGTACATGTGTGCCTGCCAGCCATCCTCCAGTTTCTTCAGGGCGAGCTCCAGGCCAGCAGAAGCTCGATTGACTCTGTCAGCCTCCTGGATAATTCGCACCCTTTCGGTGCGAGCTGCCTCAAGCTCAGACTCCAGGAAAGCTAAGTTCCTCTGAAGCTCAAGGATCTGATCCCGCGTGTCAATGACCCCACGGGAGGCAGTCGCTTTCCGAGCCATAATATCTTCACTCTCGCAGCTCGACTGATCATATCGATCAGACAGATCGCGGAGGTCCTTCAGTATGGCCGGCCTGGTCTTATCCCGAGCAGCCCTTGAGGAAACGCGCTCTGATCTATAACAGCAGACAGATCAGCCTGCCGCAGCACCTGCTGATCAGCCTCCAGCAATTTCCTCCAGAAGTGCGGCTACCCCTGCCCCACCGGGAAGAGTCTTAAGGATATCAATATGACCCTGGGTGCATTGCCGGCCAAGACAAAAGAGGTCCCTCTTTCCACAGCAGCTGTTACCCCCTCTTCATGTGGCAATAAAAGCTGTCAACCACGTCCTGTGACGCTTCGTCCAGGACCTCTGTAGAGGACGGCGTCAAAGGAAGCGTGGCCGGCAACGTCGAAGGAGGCGCGCTAGAACTTGCCACCAAGGAGACAAATTCCGAGCGGAACGATGCGCGGATAGCGGCTAACTCTTCTCCGCCACCCGAAGAGTCTGGACACTCGACAAGGCAGAGAGGTCGACTCTCGGAGCCGTCTGAGCAGAAGAGGACGCAAGGACCATTGTCCCCTGCCCTGGCTGTCTCGCCACCTGACTTTTGAACTCAAGCCAGCGGGAGGCCCTCAAGACGAGCCGGAAGGGGAGGGGGTACGCTCCTCTCCGCTAGTGCCCCTTCGGCAGAGCCTGTCTCAACAATGTCCATCATCGGCACTAGAGAGGCAGGACCTGTATGTCCAGAGCAACAATCAATCGACGTAACCCGAAGGATGTGATGATAGAGCAGATAGGCCTCCTCAAGTTAAGATTCGGCTTATCTTACCAGGGGAGCATGGAGGTTGCAGCTCGCTCGCAGCTGACGTGGTCTCCTCACCCGCGACCTCCAAGTTAAATTCGGCTGGCTTCTGTCCCAGCTACCCGGAGGGAGGAACGACTCGATCAACGTCATCTTGATGAAATTCAGCAATTTCGGGGACAGGTTCATCGGAGCCCCCGTTATCTCGAGTCACGACCTCGGCAACTTGAGATTCCTCTTCTTCTGACACCTACGGGAGGAAGAAAAATGATTAAAGATCAAAACTAGAAGAGAAGAAGAACCGAATAGAAAGGGTAGTAACTCGCTTTACCTCCGAAGCGGGGTCGACCTCCTCGCTTCTCTCCTTATAGTTAGCCTGCGATGTCTGGTCGCAGCCAATTTTCGGGAGTGAGGAATACTGCCAATAGGGAGATTTGCCTGCTACACTTCTGTACAAGACCAGGTGCGACGGGTGGCTGATCCGCCACCATCTCATTTAACGAAACAGGCGGCTGATCCGCCCTAACATCTTCCACCGGGAAGGAAGAGTTATCTGCATCACGCTCGTCGTCCTCATCATCCGTAGTGGTGGAGTCCGAGTCTGGCACTTCGACTCTATTCTTCTTCTTCTTCCTCATCTTGGTCCCCTGGGGATTCTCATCCAAGCCAGTACCAACAACAAAACTGACACCGGGGCTAAAACCGATGGAGAGCTTGTTTGCCATGACATGGTACAAGGCCCATATACAAAATCTCTACCAACGCCTCAATAGCAGGAACCGAGAAAGTGGCACGGGTATGGAATGTATCATAGTAATGCCAGGCCCTGATACCGTCAAAGAGGCTACCTTTAAAACCCAGACAAGAGCTGGGACTGTCCAAAAAAGTTGGCTGTATCCAAACTGACGAGCAAACCTGCTGGGCAGGTAAGGTTCCAGGAAGACAGTATTACGTTGCGGTATACCAGGTGGGCGGGGCGGATGTTACGCAACCACAGAAGCTTCTGGCGTCTAGAAGTTGAGGAGGCCCAATACCGTCGAGATGTACGTCCGCTATTTCCTCAGCAGTGAAACGAGGGACGGATACGAAAAAGTCGTACCCATCTGCTCCGCCAGCGCCATCCGGCAGGCACGCATGGTATCGTATTCCCAAGGTTCGTTGCGATAACGGAAGATAAAAGCGTCATCAGCAATCATGCCATCTTCAGAACCCGGTCTCATCAAAGACCGGTAGTGCATTAATAGCCACCCATCAGATAATGATAGGGCAGCTCAGTCCGTTCAAAGTCTTTTGTCACATCGTGGGCAATGACCTTGGACGTAAAAGTATGGAGACCACGGTGTATGCTGCACACCATGGCCGAGAGAAGAGCTAGTTTGATTCTAAAAACCAGCTTCACGGCAGGAAGGATAAAATTACGGCTGATCCTCTAAAGAACCAGCTCCTCCCGAGACTACGCAATTCCGCAGCCATACCATAAAGAATCCTGCCAGGAGCGCCTTCTTGACAGTCTTGGGTATCCTGATAAAAATAACCGAAAGAGTCGGTTTTACTCCCAAATCTGTCACTGGTAGTGGCCACCCTCTTGGCTGACGACATCAAGGCCTGAACCGGCTCCCGAGATTGAGGACTTCGGCAGTAACTCGGCCTGAGGCTCCCGTCGAGAAGAGATAGCTTACCAGTCCTTAGTGTGGGAAGCATTCCCTTCCGAGCTGCTATCCTTCTTGGCTATCTGCTGACACGTGCTATAGTGGCACAATATCTCCTGATAAATAGCCACAAAGCCCGGATATCGTTCCTCCAGCTCTTCGAACTCCTCATTCGTAGGAGTGTATACCTCAAAAGCTTCATCCCCCCAAGGAAGCTTGGAAACCACGTACATCTCATGGAGTGCAAGCCCCATTTTCCCTACAGGGGTATAGAAGGTTCCTGTACGGCGGTTGTACATCTCCAGCAAAGCCATAAATAATTTCTTGTTTACAGGTAAGCCGTGGCTGGTGCCCCGAATAGCGTAATAAAGACCAATCTCACGCAGAAAAGTCTCATACTTTTGCGAGATCCACATAGACAGATTAATCCATGAGGGGATGGGGTGTATCCAACTTGGGAGCGCCAACCGGCCAATTGGATAGGAGCCTTTCCGAGCAAGTTGGTTCAGGAAAGTATCGGCTGGAGAAAACGTAAAATTGGGACCCGGCATTCAAGAAAGTACCCGGGGCCAATCCCATTACATAACGGCTAGCATGCACCTTGCCCGCACACACTGACTTCATGCTATTGTTAATGGATGTCGCCCACAAATTCCATTCCGGGTAGGGGTTAAAGATTCTTCCATCTTCCTGTCCAGCGGGAGCATATTGAACCAAGATAGTGGGAAGTGACGCTCCATTTGAGGGATACGGATCTCCATCCCGTTAGAAATAAAGCTCCAGTTCTCCGATATCTAGAACTTGACTGTTCTTCACAGTCAAAGCATCTCCGAAGAAGAACGCAGGTTTCAGGTATTCCTCTTCCAATTTCCCCGAATTCATCATGGCATATAGGAAGTAGAAGGGTTGGTTTTTGAGGGCATTTAACCTCGTCAAAGGCTCATCACTAGGAAGCTGGTCCGCCACATACCGAACTATCTGGTCGTACCTGTAGCCATGGAGGCTTGAGCACGATCCACCAGAGGTTCCCCGCAGCATTAACTAGGAAATTCACTGAAAAGAAGACAAAATAAATAATTTAAAAAGATGGACAAAGAGAACTGATGATGTTTTCAAGATTATGCGGCTCCAACTTAATGGAACCTCATGCGGCCCAACTCAAAAAACTTATGTGGCTCCGTCCAGCGAAGGTTCATGCGACAGTGCTCTCATATGGCTCTCAGAGTTCAGATAAGTTCATGCGGCTCATACGACAAACAAATTCGTGCGAGTCTATACGGCTCAGCGCAGCTTATGCGGCCCCGTTGGCGAAGTGCGTATGCGGCCACAGTAACGATTCTCATGCGGCTCGCGGCTCGAACATGAGACGTACATGCGACACACATCAAGATGAAGGCTCGCGCATAAAGCATGCGACGTAGCCACAGCAGTTAGGGTTTTAAGCTCACACAGCGTCCTTACCAGCAATAGGGGGTGGACGTCGGGATGAACTGCGGGCACGTCGGTTGGCGAAGGAGCGGCCACATTATCATTCATCGTCGCAGTCGAAGTAGAAGCAGCTTTCTCGCCCTTTGCCGTCGCAGCCGACGAAGACGCCACCTTCTTACCTTCACCGCAACAGTCTTCTTGGGAGCCATCGGTGATCGAAGAAGAGGATGACAATCGGGACAGGAAAGGTTTAAATTGAAGGAGAGAGTAAAGAAGTTTCTTCTCTTAATTCCTCTTATTTATAGGAGGACAAAGAGGGGGGCACGTAGACCAATAACCTCTTCGGGTCGTGTGCTGCAGGAAAACAAAACCGACTCCTCGGATTTCGCTCCCTCTCTCATAAAAGAGATTCACCCAGGGCATAAAATCCAAAGATTTAATGAACCGACCCTTGGGATTCTCCCAAAAGATGGCTCTAAAACGAATTAAAGGCAATTAATGACACGCACACGTGGCAGGGAGCCCATACAGCTAGGAAATATATGCGGCTAGACAGGCCATGTGGCAAGGAGGCCATGCGGCTCAGAAATCCATGTGGCTGAGGAGGTCATGTGGCTGAGATATCCATACGGTCCGAAGAATTTTCATATAGCCATGCTTCTTATTCAAAGTATTTCAATTTTGCAAATTAAAAACTTTGAAGAGGGTCTTGTAGAAGCATGGAAAAGAGCATGATTGCCCATGCGGCTCAGAACAGGAAAACCCATGCGGTTCAAAAATAGATGAGCTTCATGCGGCTCAAGAGCATACGGTTCAAAAGTCACCAACTTGGACATGCGGCTCAAGCAACACCACGTGGCCTTCTGCGGTTCGCTTCTACAATTGGCCATTAAGCAAAGGCCCTATTTAATGCTCTGACATAAAGAAGAACTGACGGCTCTGACATAAAAGCTGCCATAAAAACTCTGTCATAATGTTAGACTCCTAGGGAAATGAAGGAAATCTCTGACACAATCCATCAAACCCTAAAATACTTCATGCGACTTTGACACGTGGACAGTCGCATGCGGCTCAGGCAGAGGCCACCCCATACGGCTCAAGTAGAGGCCACCTCATGGCTCAGGCAGAGTCTACCCTATGCGGCTCACGAGGACTATCTTCATGCGGCTCACTAAGAAGCCACCCATCATGCGGTCGCCTACGCTCATGCGGCTCAGATCATTTCCATACGTGACAAGTCTTATGCGAATCAGTAGGGAATAATCCTCATGCGGTTTGGATTTCCTAAGTGGCTCGCGGTTAAGATACGTGACAGAAGATTAGTTTTTCCCGCGTTCCTACAACTAGCAGCATACTAATAATGGGACACGTGGCATCAAATCGATCAAGATTCATCAACAAATTCCAACAACCAGGTTTAGTGCCATCCTCATAATTACTGGGATCAAATCAGATTATTTACAATCATGCAAATTGAACACGTGGCGGGAGATCCGAGGTTGGCATAAAAAATCATGAGGATTTATGGCAATCATCATTAATTGCCTACAGAGATTTGATGCAATCCCAATTAATTGCCTAGATTTGCTACAATCAGAATTAATGGCCCAGATTAATTGATCCTTAAACTACCGACTTCTCAAGGAGGCAATCATTACAAACCCTAATGATCGCATCCCACTCCTATAAATAGCAAGGTGCCATTCCCTTACAAAAGATAATATTTTAGAGAGCACCAGAGCACCTGGAGAGACTTAAAGAGAGAGAGCAGAGAGACAAAGGCACACACAGAGGGTATCCTGAGAGCATTTCTTCCCCGGAGCCAAGGCTGCATCCGATCGTCCAAGGAGTAAGGCAGAGCTGCCGTCGCTTTCCCGAGCCTCTACCGTCATCCCCCAGAATCTAAAATAAACAATTGTACTTAGATTGCTGTACCTAGGTTTTCGTCCCTAGGCTTTCTTTGTACAAGCGAGTTTGTATTGTGAAGTAAAAGTCCAGTCCTCTGATATAATTGTTCTATTCTTTTATATTTCATGGCAAACACTAAACAACAAAAGCATTCATGGAAGTGATTAGCCCGCACCTACACATCACCTGTGCAGAGGATAAATCCTGACTCTGAACCAAAGAAGAGACCAAGTACCCAACTCAGAGATCCTAGAGCAACAATGCGTGCTGCAATAATCAATGGCTCCCTCCCCTCCAACACCCCTGCCAAAGCGGCTGAGCCTACTCAGCCGCGGGACCAATGTTAGTCTTAGCTTGGAACTGTCGAGGTGCAGGAAATGTCTCGACAGTTTCAGCTATCGATCATTTATCTCCGCCACGCGTCCTGCCATTTTTTTATCTCAGAAACTATATCCACTCCACTTCACACTTCCCGCATTCTTCTTCATCTTGGCTATCATAATTACCTTTCCGTTCCCCCGCGAGGACACTCAGGAGGACTCTGGTTGGGCTGGGACAATACAATCTAGGCTAATATCTCATTCTTCTCAAACAATCTCATCGTCCTTGTAGGACCGTTGAGCACCTCTAGAGGGGGGTGAATAGAGTGAGTGCGAGTGCAGCGGAAAATAATCACCAATTTAAAATTTAAATAGATAACTTTGGCAGTAAATAAGAGACAGTAAATAAATGTAGCAAGAGATAGAGAGATCAAACTCAGTGACACCGCGATGTATACTGGTATCCCTCCGAGAGGACTAATCCAGTCTCGAGTACTCTTGATCGATGTTAATCCACTAAGGCACAAGCTAATTGAGAGCTTGTAGTCTCTTACAATACCGTGCTTGGTGACAAGTGCATGACCAACTTCACAACACCGTGCTTGGTGACGAGCGCACGATCGGCTCCACAACAGAGATAATTTATGTACTTTGAACAACCTCTTTCAACTCTTGAGAACCAAAAGACTCTAGATCGAAATAGATATAACTGGCTTTTGGCTAAGAGGAGTGTAGGTGTGATATGAAAACTTTTAATCGGGTGAAAACACTTATTGAATAGAGAAAAGAAAATGAAGAATGAATGAGTGATTTGAAATGAAAAACTCTCTTCTATTTATAGGTGTTTTCTGGGACCAAACTCGGGCAGAGTTCTGATGCAAAGATTTCGCATATGAACGTTGCATGCAGATTTGGAGGCAACAAATATTTGAATTTAAACAGACCGAACTCGGGCAAAGTTTGGACCGAACTCGGGCAGAGTTCGGACCGAACTCGGGCCGAACTTGGTTTGAGTTCTTTCTAGGAGAATATTGAACATTTGTCAAATTCTGTTGCAAAAAATGCAATTGAACTTTTTGGTGGATGGAATATGAATAGGTAGGCTTTATAGAAAAGTGGACTGAGATTAACCTAAGCCAATATACCTAGTCGATCTTACAATTTATATCCTAGACTCAATAAAGATAAAATACATAATAAATTGTAAAATGACTCGGACTGGATTCTAATGAAGGTAGTCTTCAGATTGATGATTTACGTGCTTGATGATGCAGTAGTACGCTTGTTGATATTGATTTCGTACATCCTGAAATGATTAGCAGCAGTTCGTATATTGTGCGTATTGACTTAAGTTCATGTCGATTATTAAAATCGGGTGTGACCATGGAATTGGCCAACAATCTCCCCCATTTTGATAATTGACAAACTTGAGTCTATACCAAAATATATCTAAAAAATAGAATAAATAAAATTACCTGAAAAATTGGTTTTGGTTTGGATTGTACTCTTTCTCTGATTGTTGATTTTTGGTATTGTACTCTTCCCCCCCTTTGTCAATAAAAAAATGGCTTTAGTTCCCCTGTAATGTGTGAAGCCAACAATGTTCAACAAGCAAAGTGATACCAAAGAGATAACCAAATAACAACATTTTCACACAAAGTGCATAAAAAATAACTAAAAAAGACTAAAAATATCATGCATAAAAAAGTCTAACGGAAAGAAAAGATACATTCATCATCAACATAAAGTGCTAATAAAATGTCTAACTGAAAAGTTTAGACATAAAAGAAAACTACATCAAAAGATCATCATCTAACAGCCCTATCCACTATCCACCAGCTCAAGTTCGCATCACATAGTAGGGTCGTCACCGCCAGGAGCATCCAGAGGAAAGTAAGCAGCAGTAGGATCAAAGTAAAGGAAAGTTGCCTCATCTCCGAACCTGGGTCTTGGGAAGCCGGGGTGAGGAAGTATGGTCACTGGATGTGATGGGTCCTGGGAGAGACTCCAGTGGAGATCAACAATACCATTTGAAGCCTGGGGTATCGACGTCATCAGCCCAATTAGCTCGCCATCCTCCAGAGGACATCAGTTTATCCTGGCTATAACCGATTACTTCTCCAAATGGGCGAAAGCTATACCGCTCATCGAAGTAAAGACATAAACTTGATCATTTCGTCAAACATCACGTCATCTACCGCTTCGGCCTACCTCGCAGGATCATCCATGATAATGGTCCATAATTTATGAGCCATACATTCTATGGGTTCTGCGATAAGAATCGAATCCAGAATGTAGCCTCTACCGCTTATAATCCAGCAGCTAATGGATTAGCAGAAGCTTTCAATAAGACTATCATTAAACTTCTTAAGAAATTCATGTCTTCAAACAAGCACGATTGGAATGAGAAGCTCGGCGAATGTCTCTGGGCCTACCGCACAACGGCTCGGACTCCAACAGGCAGTACGCTATTCTCTCTGATTTATGGAAGTGAAGCAGTTCTTCCCCTAGAAATCCCGATTCCCTTTTTTCGAGTAGCCTTAGCCAGTGAGTTGACTGCCGAAGAAGTTACCATCTGCGACTAGAAGAGTTGGAAACGCTAGATAAAAATGCTTATTAGCTCAACAGCGTATTGAGCTATACCAAGCATGCATTTCTAGAGCCTTTAATAAGAAGGTGAAGGAAAGATTCTTTCAAGTTGGTGATCTGGTCTTAGCATTGAGAAGACCAATGGTCATGACGCACAAGACAAAAGAAAAAATTCCAGCCTAAATGGGAAGGTCCTTTCATTATAGAATTGTTGTATTCTAACGGTGCATATTGACTAACCAAGCCTGATGGTGACTTGCTTATGATGCCGATCAACGACAACTTTCTGAAGAAATATTATGTGTAACCTTTATATACATAGTCCATTGATACTCTGCTTTAATCATGTAAATGTACAGTGCAATGTTTATGTGATTCAAAAAATTATCTAACTATTATCCGTATTTCAAGATTCTTGAATATGCCCTAGATAATAGGTCCTCTAAAAAGATTTATCAGTGGAATTATCTTCGTTTGAACTCTGTCCAAACTCGATCTTATGAAAACGGTCACGTCCATATTACCTCTGAACTATTTTCCGATAATTATTCCCCAGTGGAATAATTAAGAAATGTTTTGACACGTCCATATAACCTCTGAGCAAAACACTCGTCAAAGATAATCACGTCTATATTTCCTCTGAATTATTTACTGACTCCTACTTAATGTTATATATCCGTCCACGTCCATATTACCTCTGGTCAGATATAAAACATCCTCTGCTATTGTGTCCATACTACCTCTATTAGCAGTTTCTTTCAACTTATTATCTTTGTTCAAGAATCTTGAATATAAAACGGATAATAAGTCCACACCAAATTCCCTAGCAGAATACCCACTAGATATATCCCTACTACGTCCACATTATCTCTAGTTCTGATATTTCATAAACTACATTTATGAGTTTCGAAAGCCAAAAGATTTTTTATTAAAAACTTCTCTCAAAAAGCAGAGAAAGGAAAAGATACAAGAGTTTTTGTGGCTAAATGAGCTAATTACAAAGGAAGACCTAAGGGATACACAACCGATTGATGCTATCCCTTAAAGCCGTAATCTCAGTCTGAGACTTAACAGTGGCGCAACGACGCGCTTCTTCCTGCCGAGCAGCTTCATCCTTGAAGGAGATCAGTTTTGCGTGCTCCCCCTCTAACTTCACCAGCTATTCTTTCAATTGGTCTGAAGTTGTGGCAGTCATAGCAGCCTACACCATATAGTCTTCTTGCTCAGATGTAATTGTTCTTAAGTTGGCCTCTAGTTGGGCAATCTTATTATGGATCTGCGCAATGTGATTATACTTTTCAGTGACCTAGGCTGCCAGCTTGTTCTTCGAAGCAAGACGAGCCTCGCTCGCAGCGTTGTACTGTTCGTATTGATCAGCCAACTCACTGATCTCTTTAGCAAGGGCTCCCCTTCTTGCTTGAAAAGTAGCTTCTTTTTCTGCAAGAGTCACAACCAAAGCCTCGTCTTCTTCAAGAAACAGCGATGTTGGGCTTCGTTGCTTGGCTTTCCGAAATTTGGCCACTCAGTCCTCCAAGTCATTTAGAACTTTCCTCAAAGCATTGGCCCGCTCTTCATAGCCAGCAATGCTTTCAAGGACCGTCACTTGGCATTCGGCAATAGCCTTTAAAGGTCCAAAGGCGGCATTCCGATTTAAGACTCCAGGAAGCTTTACTTTCAGAATGGAGTAGAAAGCTTTTATGACTTCCTGGGCTATCTCGTCATCCTCAGAGGAAGTCGTTGGGGAGGGAGCTTGATGGGAATCTTCTGCTCCAGGAAGAGATACTTGACAATAAGTCGAACATGACAATAAAACAATATATATCAGTAACAAAAAAAAAGTACGAAAGAGTTGTAATTTTGTACCTTCTGCTTGCTCAGCGCCAACTTGAACTAGGTCAGCGGCCCTGGTTATAAGGGAACCAAGAGTAGGCCCAGGTTGCTCAATAGTGACAATGTCAAGTCCTTGAGCATCCCCAACATCAAGCTGTATATCTTCCATGGCCCCAGTTGGACCTGGAGCAGATTCAGTAACAACCGCCTTAGTGCGCTGTTCAACTTCTCCTTCCGCAGCCGATGCCGGCTTGCTGACAAATTCCTCTGTACCAGCAATCCTAGCAGAACCAAGGGCAACTTCTTGTCTTGCCCTAGTGTCTGGGGTAGCCTCTGTACATTGTTCCTTCTTTTCGTCTACAAGGGAATACTCGATGGAAGTTAGCCTCACTAGAAGTACGCAAAATTGAAGTCAAAAAATCTTATCCGAAGTTAGGTGCAAGAATAACGCACCCACGCGAGGGTGAGCTGATTGGACTTGACTCTCGTCCAACTCCTTTATTAGAACCCCAAGCTCAGACATATCTCCTAAAGAGATATCATAAGAGGGACTGGCTCATCCGTCGGTTAAGGACGAATGGGGGACACCATCGTCACGTCCACCTCTTCAGACGAAGAGGCACCCGCCTCGGTCACGACTTCAACGTCCTGTGCAAAGGACAAACGCAAGGGTACGAGAGCATTATTTGAAGACTGCACGAGTATTGGTTTTACCAAAATGGCTATGGAATCCAGAAAGGGATCTACCTCCGGGATAGTAATTGCCCGTGTCGCCGTTTCACTCCTTTGAGTTTGTCGAGAAGATCTTCTTGGAGGAGGCGAGCCGGCACCTACATGCTTGACCTTCTTTACACCTCTGATAATAAGTTTCTTCTTCCTTTAAAAAGTCGACTGTTGAGCCAGTTCAGTCGAAGCTGTTCATTTTTTAGGAAGATCAGGGAGAGAAGTGTCCTCTTCAATATCTTTCCTTTGCGGTGCTGTAGCAGCCGGCTCTTCAAGAGCTTCCCTCCGTCGTAGTGCTGCAGCCGGCTCTGCTGCAGGTGCGGTACCTTCCCTTCTGTGGCCCCTCATTACTCGGGCTTGTCCTATATCGGCAAAAGTGGGGGCAAGCCTAGTCCCCGATACTAAACTCTGCTCGCGATTGTAGGGTGTGAAAATTATGACACGCTGACATAAAACTCAGCCAAAGTCATACGCTCAAGGCCATACGCTCAGTCAAAGTCATACGCTCAAGGCCATACGCTCAGCCAAGGCTATACGCTCATCTAATGGCCGTACGCTCAGTGAATATTTTATTATTTCCTGAGATGACAGCACAGCATGTATTTAATGAAGGATGAATCTGACAATTCGTCTTTCGTGCAAAGACAGCTGTCCTATGAAGATTAGCCGTCGTATAGGTTTTCGAAAAATAATTTTGTCTCTTACGAGGACAGCTCAGCAGCCATCATAAATGCACAGCCATCATTACTGTTATTTCTGACAGTCTGTCAGCCATCATATCTGCAGCACGACGCTCGAGAGATATTTGTCAATATTTGAAGATATGGCGTATTTGAGAAGATTGAGGACAGCCACGTGTCTACTCCCTCATTGCTCAACCAAGTGAGCGTATGGACCTCATACGACTCCTTGTCAACCAAGTGAGCGTATGGACCCCATACAACTCCTTGTCAACCAAGTGAGCGTATGGACCCCATACGACTCCTTCTCAACCAAGTGAGCGTATGGACCCCATACAACTCCTTCTCAACCAAGTGAGCGTATGGACCCCATATGACTCCTTGTCAACCAAGTGAGCGTATGGACCTCATACAACTCCTTGTCAACCAAGTGAGCGTATGAACCTCATACAACTCCTTGTCAACCAAGTAAGCGTATGGACCTCATACGATTCCTTGCCCACCAAGTGAGCGTATGGACCCCATACGACTCCTTATCAATAAAGTAAGCGTATCAGCTTTATATAGTTCTATGCTGTCCAAGTCAGTGTTTGCAAGACATGTGCCTTCAAAAGCTAGCGTATGACCCTTCTTCAACAAAGACAGCATATTACAGCAAAGGCATCCAGGATGAATTTCAACATACAGTCAACACACGTTATCGCGTGTCCTGTACTCAGTTACTCAGTTACCCAGAAGTTATGCAACGTGGCATTCATGCCATCAATCTCTCCTAGATATATTCTACTACTTTCAACTGCACTCCAACGTGTCTCCATCAGAATTTGCCACGCGTCCCTGCAGTTATGCACACGTCAAGTAACTGACTGAGCGTATGCTTCAGAACAGTTATCCATAACTCTATAAAAGAGAGTTTCTTCATCTTCATCAGTCACTACAATTAATTCAGAGAGAACAGGAAGATTGCCCAGTTGCTGTCCAAGTTCTTCAAAGTTCGAGTTTTCTTCATCGCATCGTCCAAGGGATAAAGTAAACGTCTTCTATATTAGATTCCTACAGTTGTAATTTTCTCAGATACAAAATAAATAAAATAAATTTATTTATGGAAAACAAATTGGCGACTCTGCTGGGGAAAGCTGTCTCCTCCAATGAGATAGCAACAACTCAATGCGATACTTCGTTGATCGGTTCGACGAAGAAGACGATGGTCGTACAATTCGACCAATCTGCTTACGAAGAAATGCTCAAGGCTAAGGAGGGCCGAACTGCTTCCTCCGCTCTTCCTGCTGCCAAGAAGAAGGGACGCTCTGTCTATGTTCCTAAGTCTTCTTCGACAGCCCGAGATGCTTCTGTCACTTCTCACGCTGACAAGAACACGTCTTCAACTTCAACGAAGCACACTTCGGCTTCTCTGAACACGACAACAGTGGCTTCTCCTAGTCACGTTGACAAAATGGGTTCTTTAACCAAGTCAGCGTGTCCAAGGGAAACCATCTCTGGATATGTCAAAGTCTCTTCTCCTTCTACTCTTACGACAGCAGTCGGCTCTTTAGCCATTGATGACACTGTGCGTATGGTAGTCAAAGGACAGCGTACGGCAAAGGCAGTGTACAAAAGCCAACAGCAGGCAGCGTACGCTAAGCCAAAGCCAGCGTATGCTAATAAAAAGGCAGCGTATGACCAGAAGTCCAAACTGAAGTCAGCGTATGCTAACAGATACAGTCCTTTGACTGTTTCTCAAAATCAGGCTGGGGGTTCTTTTCCACAGAACATACAAATGATTCCCCCACAACTTGCACATCTTGTACCAACCAAGGAGAAAGAATCTTTAGTCAACTCCTCTACTCCTAAGGTCTTTACCTCTGGAGTTAATTTGACTAGTACTTTTACTAGATCAAACAAAGGAAAACGCCTTTTAGCTAATTCCTCTCAAGTTGGATTATTACCGACTCCTAGTCGGAATAATACCCATCTTCCTTCTCTCAAAATTTCTCGATCTGAGAAAGGCAAATTACAAGTATCCAAGACTGATACCAAAGTTATATCTCCTACGGATCTTCGTAACAAGCTTAATCAGAATCATCTCAGTTCCACTTCTGGTATTAAGAAGCCTGATCAAACTGAGACAATTATACTAGACTCTGATGCAGAATATGCCAAGAACTATATGGCCCAGATTAATCAGTCTTTATACACTCCAGAACCGAGAAGACAGAGGAACAAAAGACAAGTTTCTACACAGAAACTATCTTCAAGTACTTCCCAATCTGTTCCTACAGATCTCCAGGAGTATTTGCAAAATAAACGGAGAATTGACACTTTATCTGGCCATGACATTGCTCATATTTGCTATGAAAAGCATGGTTGCAACTTTCAATCTCGGGTTGTAATTCAGTGTTGTTGTTCACCAAAAAGACGATCTATTTTCGAACGGATTCAATATGAACCAATATTGGATAAAGATGAACCTTTTTATGCTTCTGTCAACATGACCTCCAGAAATATTGGGGGTAGCATACGGTCTGATGCTATATCAGATTCTGAAGATGGTGTTTATCTCGGCACCCGATCTAGGACCAGAGCCTTGGCTAGGGTCTCTTCTTCTTCTCATCCAAGTGGTAATCCGGAGATCATAGAAGACTTCCTTGAAGAGTCCAATTTTCCAGTATTGATTCCTGTAAATAGTCCCGGGAAAGATGTTGACTCACACAGCGATGATTCAGAACGGACTGTTTCATCGTCTATTCCTCGAATGATTACCACTTACATGGTAGATGGCAATCATGAATCTTCAACTAGCACTGAAGCTCATGAGCAGAGGATTTCTTCCTTGGAACAACAGTTGCGAGCTATGGCAGATACATTGAATGCTATGCACACTCTTATGCAAGCTCAGCATCAAACTCAGCAAGTTCAACAAACAGTACCACCAGTAGTATTAAATGCTCCCGTTGCCCCAAATCCGGAACCTTATACTATTCTGGGGGTACAATCTAATGTTCCTGTACAAACCACTCCAAGTCAGTCTGGAGCTGGGGGTGGTACATATGCTGCAGTTCCTCCTCCCAATTACACTCAACAAGTTACAACTCCACAATCCTCTGGAATTGTTACTGAAGAGTTAAGGAATCTCCGAACTCAGTTCGAGGCATTCAAACAGAAGGATGGTTTACAAAGGTTAGGTATCAAGCAACCTTACCCGATAGAATGGAAGCAAGTATCATATCCTCCTAAATACAAGCCTCCGACTATCTCTTTCTTTGATGGAAGTACTTCCTCAAGTCAGTTCATTAATCACTTTGAAGTAATGACTGATCAGTTGCAACCAAGCGATGCCCTCCTCACTCGGGTGTTCGTTGGATGTCTCAAAGGAACAGCTTATGAATGGTATAGAAGTCTCCCGGATGGGTGCATTACCTCATTTGCTGGTTTCAAACAAATATTTCTTGAACGATTCTATGAAGGGCTCAATGACATGACCATGTCAGCCCTTATAAGAATTAAACAGAAAAATAATGAGACTACTGAGGACTTCATTGAAAGATTCAGAAGAGAAGCCCTCAAAATGCCTCTTGGAACTCCCGATGTTGTTACCATCGACACTTGCAAGTCGAATCTCTTACTAATCATCAGTATGTGGACAGGGTCCACTCAGTTTCAAGATTGGCCTTCTTTCATCGTCAGTGCCAAGGCTGCTGAAGTTAGTGCTGAGACCTTCAAAGGTCTGGGGGTACAAATGGCTCCCAAGGAATTAAATCAGAGTGCTAGCAATAGTACTCGACCCAATAATCGTAAAGGGAAAGAAGCTCTTAAAGTTAATCTCCAGAGTAATAGTCAAGAGGTAAAGAATACCCAAGCTACTCCAACTCCAACAAATCAACAACAGAGACCTCCTCGGCTGAAGGAAGAATATTCTTTCGACGATGACGATGTTCAGGGTATCTTTGAATGCTTGCTCAAAGGTAATAAAATACAATTGCCAGAAATTAAAAAGCCTGATGAAGCCAACAAGACAGATCATCCAAAATACTGTCCATATCATAGAATGTTGGGTCATACAATCCGGTCTTGCTATGTATTAAAAGGAAAGTTCCAAGAGATGATTAAATCAGGAGCTGTGACACTGACACCCAAAGACAAGACAGTCACAGCAAATGTAATTTCAATGCAGTTCGGTGACTTCCCTCCTTTAATGGTGGAAAGTGGGATTGTTCCTATCCCCAAAGCAACTCTCGAAGTGGTGAACATCCCACCAGCACAGAATGAAGGACTTGTTCCTATCACAACTAAGAAGGGAGAGATCATGTGGATCCACCCGGATTTAATGACGGAGTTTGAGACGTCTTCCTCTTCTCCTCGGAAGCCTTCTTTGTCTAAAAAGAAGCTCGGAAAGACTAAGTCATGTAATGTGACTTCTAGTTTCACACCCGATTTTTATCTAACCTCTAATTTCATCTTGGCAGGAAATTCACTCCCTACAGAGATAAAATCTGTACCTCAATCTAAAGATAGGTACAAGCCGGCATTTTATCTATACAGTTCACAATCTCGTGAATTAATGGCAAAGATGGGTTATGATTTAGCCACTGCTCCTGGTTTGAACTCAGGTAAAGGACTCCGAGCACCTTTAGCCATCACTATAAGACATAATCAATCTCGTGTTGGTCTCGGTTTCTGGAATGAAACTCTTATCAAGCATAAAAGAACCAAGAGCAAGATGAAGAATTGTAACATGGTTTCCATAGATCCTGAACCAGAATCTGAAGTCGAAGTTTATGCTGGAACTCGATCAGGAAAAATATATCTGAAAGATTATGCTAACATTCCTGGAGAGACTCCTGATGTCCTTCCGGTTTCAGCTCCAACACCAGTCTCTACTGAAGAGCCTTCAAATGTTCCTGCTGAGACAGTTCCTTCTAAACCAACAGCAGCTGACAAAGGCAAACAACAAGTCCGCTTCGACAAACCATTGAAGAAGTCATCTCCTACAGGACTTGAAAAGCCTTATAATTTTGATATATTGGCTCAACTAGCCAATACACCAGCTAAATTATCAATCTTTGAGCTCTTACGCCTCTCTAAAGAGACTCGAGAAACTCTGAGTGAAGCACTGCTGCAAGCAGAAACCTGCCTAACTCTCCTCAAGAAGTTGGAAACAGAACCTGTCTCTCATTGCCATAGTGTTTTGGAATTAATTCCAAACATTACCTTTACGCAAGACGATATGCTGCTAGAGGATAATCGACACGACCGTCCTTTATATCATACAGGATATATCGATTCTATGAAGGTTGATCGTCTACTAATTGATCCAGGATCTGCTCTCAGTATTATGTCGAAGGCTATGCTAGATGCATTGAAGATACCTGTGCATAGTCTTTCCAGCACTATCACTACCATCTTGGGATTCAATCAAGGAAAAAGTGAGCCTTTGGGCAAGATTCGCCTCAAATTTCAAATAGGCGATCTTCGTACTAAAGTTACTTTTTACGTCATCGACAATCATGGTTGCTCATACAATGCTCTATTGGGGAGACCATTCTTGCATGAACATAATATCGTTCCTTCGACTCTTCATCAGTGCTTCAAATATGTTGATGATAATGGAGAAGTTCAAAAGGAGGTTGCCGATCTCTATCCATTCAAAGGAGTCGAAGCTTACTTCAATGACGCTCGCATGTACAAAGATGAATACTTAAAAGTCTTGCAAGCTATGGATAATGATGATGAGATGTCAAAAGTTGATACCTTTGTTATTCCTGTAAAAGGGCGTATCACTCCTCCGCAGTCTGCTAAATCATCTGAAGAAGGCTCACTGATAATTCCTGTCAATGGACGTACTACTTCATCATCTGCCCAAGCTCCACAAGGCTCACTGATAATTTCTATCAGTGGACGTACTACTGTATCGTCTTTCCAAACTCCACAAAGTTCATTGATAATTCCTGTCAGTGGACGCACCACTCCTCTTCCATCTTCTCAGGCTAGACCAGATACTCTAGTCATTCCAATCAGTGGACGTACTACTTATCCACGATCTTCTTCAAGGGAGCTCACCTCTTCTGAGCCTTTTGTTATCGATCTTAATCGAAACAAAACTTCTGATCTCTCTTCTTCTCCCCCTTTTGTCATTAATTTGACTAAGTCTGATAAGGCTCAGCCTTCTGTTGTAAATACAGTATCGAATATTAATGAAGCATCTCCTTTACAGTATATTGATGTCTGTAATCATGTACAAAGTTATTTACAATTGCTAGATAGCTTAGAACCACTAACTATAGGAGTTGTTCAAACTCTTCATACAGATGTATCATTAGAGTCTATACAAAAATCGTACTTCATGGTTCCTATTCGAAAGAAAGGAGAAAATCTAATATTCTTCTACAAAGGACCCCAGAATCCTTCTAACATGGAAGAAGATGACAAAAACGACGATACTGGAAGGTTACAATTACGTCGCTACAGTTAACAGTCCAAAAATATTATCAAGAATATGGGTTATGACTTCAGAACTAGCCTCAATAATGGAAAAGGAAGAAGAATGCCTGTTCGAATTCCTCCATTAAAATACGGAAGGACAAAATGTGGTTTGGGTTATATTGCTCCTACCTCTTTTATCAACATAGTCCATGAAGATTCAAAATTCGATGAAGACAAACGATCTGAAGATGAACGATCTGAGTCTTCCGATTCCATTTCTTGGGATTCTGACACAAGTATTGGCGATCTCCATCGCTCTATTCTATCCATCAATATGGTCTCTGTTGATGGCCCGCAAGAAAATGATGAAGATGAGGATGATTTTGAAATATTACCCGAATCAGAACAATGGGCTCAAAGATTAGACAATCAATGGGAATTCAGGTTCGAGCAGAGAGAACCTCCTACTGAAGATAAACTGATCCAAATTGATGTTGGGGAAGAAGGGTCCCCTAAACCAATATTCATCAGCGAAAATCTTTCAGAAACAGATAAACAAGACATGATCAAGCTTATTCATGAGTATATCGATGTTTTTGCCTGGAGTTACGAGGATATGCCAGGATTAGATCTAAAGATTGCAATGCACAAACTTAATATCATGCCAAATGCTAAACCAGTCAAACAACAACAGCGACGATTTCGTCCAGATATTATGGATGCAATTGAAGCTGAAGTCAACAAGCTTATGGCTTCCGAATTTATTCGAGAGGAACAACATCCTGAATGGGTGGCTAACATCGTTCTTGTCCTCAAGAAGACCGGCAAGATCCGAGTCTGTATAGACTTTCGTGATCTCAATACAGCTTGTCCTAAAGACGAGTTTCCTCTTCCAATTATCGATGTCATGATCGATAACACATGTGGTTTCAAACGAATGTCATTTATGGATGGATATTCGGGATACAACCAAATCAAAATATTTCCAGATGACGAGAGACATACTTCCTTCAGAATGCCGATCGGTACATACTGTTATACAGTGATGCCGTTTGGTCTCAAGAATGCAGGAGCAACATATCAGCGAGCAATGAGCACTATATTCCGCAAACATCTCCGGAAAATAGTAGAATGCTATGTTGATGATATTGCAGTTAAAAGTCGACGAAAGGAGGATCATATCCAAGATTTGAAGACTATCTTTGATTTAATGCGTCAGCATCAACTTAAAATGAACCCTACTAAGTCCTTCCTGGGCGTCTCTAGTGGTAAATTTCTCGGCTTCGTCATTACCACTAAAGGTCTACACGTGGATCCTGAGAAGATCAAAGCCATTCAAGATATGCGTCCTCCACGCACCTTAAAAGAGCTACGAGGATTTCAAGGAAGAATTGCTTATATCAGGAGATTCATTTCCAACTTATCAGGACGCTGCAGACCATTCAACAAACTTCTGAAGAAAGGTGTATCTTTCGTCTGGAACGAAGAATGTCAAAAAGCATTTGACGATATCTAACAATATCTCATGAACCCTCCGGTTTTGGTACCTTCCGTCTCGGGAATACCATTTCTTCTATATGTTCGAGCCATGGATCATTCTCTTGGTGCATTACTCGCCCAGAAAAATAAAGATGGCCATGAGCAGGCTATTTATTACCTCAGTCGCACAATGACTGGTGCTGAACTGCGTTATTCTCCAATCGAGAAAGAATGCTTAGCATTAATGTTTGTTGTTCAGAAAATGTGACATTATATTATCGGTCAAACGATTCACGTCATTTCCAGAGTGAATCCCATCAGGATTATGATGAAGAAACCCGGTATTCTCAACTCCAGACTAGCTAATTGGGGAATCTTGTTAGCTCAATACGACATGCATTATATTCCTCAAAAGTCAGTTAAAGGACAAGCACTTGCTGATTTCCTGGCAGCTCATGCAGTTCCAGAAGATTCTAAATTATATGATGAGATTCCAAATGAAGTTCTGGATTCAAATCTGGTTTCTGAAGAAATTCCTACCTGGCGTCTATTCTTTGATGGAGCATCTAGAATAGCTCTTAATGGCAATATTGTCGCCGGAGTTGGGATTGTTCTCGTATCTCCAGAAGGACTGACTATTCAGAGGGCTTATTCTCTGGATCAATCATGTTCAAATAATGTAGCCGAATACAATACATTGCTTATTGGTCTTCAACTTGCTAAACATCTAGATATTCAATATTTGGAAGTTTATGGAGACTCCAAGCTTATTATCAATCAGATCAGAGGAATATATGAAGTCCGTCATCAAGATTTGATACCTTATCATCGAGCAGCACTCTCTATAGCCTCCTCCTTTGAAGGTTTCTTTATTGAACATGTTCGACAAGCCTATAATACAGAAGCTGATGCTTTGGCTAATCTTGCTGCTGTATTAGCTATACCAATCAGACGTCAGCAAGTAATAGTGGTTTATAACCGAGAACTATTCTGCGTTGATAATAATTTGGCTTTGGCTTTTCCCCATAATCCAGACAAAGATTCTCTCAACCTTGATGCTGGATCAAAGTTTGACAAAGTGTTCTCGTCTTCTTCCAATTCTACTATGGAATATGTCTTTTCTAATAAAATAGAAGCCACAACTGAAGACTGGAGACGCCCGTTTCTAGACTTTGTACTATATGACATACTTCCCGATAATCCGAGTGAAGCAGCGTCTATTCGGCGTCGATCTCTCAGATTCTATTATAATCATACTACGAAGACATTATATCGTCGGGCCTACGACGGTCTTCTCCTCCGATGTATCGCTGGTGAAGAAGCACAACAGATTGTCCGTGAAGCACATGATGGTGTTTGCGGAGCTCATCAACCCGGTCCTAAACTTCAAGATCGTATCCGACGTATGGGTTATTATTGGCCCACGATGGTGGCGGACGCTATTCAATATGCTCGGAAATGTAAAGCCTGTCAAATTCATGCAGACTTTATCCATCAACCGTCAGAATTCTTACACCCAACATCGGCATCGTGGCCCTTTGAAGCTTGGGGCATGGATGTCATTGGTCCTATTAACCTACCATCATCAAAAGGACATCGGTTTATTCTAGCAATAACCGATTACTTTTCCAAATGGGCTAAAGCAATCCCGTTATCTGAAGTAAAAACTTCTAATGTTATTAACTTCGTCAAACATCATGTCATCTATCGATTTGGTGTTCCTCGACGTATTATCCATGATAACTGACCGCAGTTCGTCAGTCAGAAATTTACTCGATTCTGCGACGATCATCGGATCAATAATTTAGCTTCTACAGCATATAATCCAGCAGCTAATGGATTGGCAGAAGCTTTCAATAAAACGATTATCAAACTCTTGAAAAAGTTCGTTTCTTCCAACAAACGCAACTGGAGCGAGAAGCTTGGTGAATGTTTATGGGCCTACCGCACCACAGTTCGCAATACGACCGGATGTACGCCTTTCTCTTTGGTATATGGGTGTGAAGCTGTTCTTTCCCTTGAGATCCAGATTCCTTCTCTGAGAATTGCAATCTCCAATGAACTTACAACAGAAAACAATGATCGTCTTCGACTTCAAGAATTGGAAGCCCTAGATGAAAAATGATTATATGCTCAACAAAATATCGAGCTGTATCAGGCCCGAATCTTAAAAGCTTTTAACCGGAAAGTCAAAGTCAGAGCATATCAGAAGGGAGAACTGGTCCTTACTGTCAGACGTTCTATGACCATGACACATATGAGCAAAGGCAAATTTGACATGAAATGGGAAGGCCCATTCGTAGTAAACAAAGTCTTCTCTAACGGAGCATACCAGCTTGCTTCTATGGATGGGAAAGTCACGATGATGCCTATCAATGGCAAATTCTTAAAGAAATATTATGTATAATATTTTCATCATTCCCCAGCAAATATAAAATCAAAGTTAAATCTTCTCTACAAATGTTATCTCGATATCGTTATCCCCAGAGGAAACTGATATTCTACCATATATCATTTTCCCAGAGAATTTGGTATTTTGTTTTATTAGATCCCCAGTAGATTTAATAAAGATCTTGTATAGAAAATCATGTCCATATTACCTCTGAATTTTCTATCTCAGTATGTATCATATTTTCTATTCTATGAAAATGATATCTCGTCTTTTGATTTTCGAGTCCAAAGATCATGGAAAATAGAATCCAAAGATATCTTTTTATCTGAATTCTGTTTTCTCTAATCAGTATTAAACTAAAATTATCTTTGGTTTAATATCATGATAGAGTTACAAAGTTTATTTGTATATTCTATTTTATTGAAACATGTTATGTATTATTTTCCTCTGAACATGTTTTCTACAAAAATATCATCCACAGAATTGAATCAAGTCAAAATATTCATTTCAATCAAAATCAAAACATTGATTACAAATGGATATCAAAACTTCAATAAATGATAAATATAAAAAGTCTATTTAGGAGGAACAATTATCTCCTGAATACGAACGATTACATTATTTATCTTTTCTTCATGAGCTTTCTTGATTCGCTCTGCTGTTTCAGCTCCAATCATCCGTTGGTCATATTCCACAATAATAGAGCTACGGCGATTGGTCTCTTCAATCTGATTGGTTTGCATCAATTCTCGCTCTTGCTGTAAAAGTTTACAGCGTTCAGCTTCAGATTTACGATCAGTAGCAGTCTCTGATTGTTCTTTTTCCACGGAGACAATTTGCTCCTGAATACGAGCTAGCTCTTCCCTCAACTTTCTAAGCTCTTCAGCCTTTGACGCTTCATCTTTCTCTAAGCGTTCCATATTCTGACGAGTACTTATTATTTCTTCGTCTTTCACCATTAACTCTTTAGAAGACTGAGCGAGGAATTCTGTCAGAGCAATGTGTTGAGCTTGAGCTTCATTCTCCAATTGAGTAATTTCAGCTGCAGTCAGAGACTCAATATCCTCCTTTTTAATCTTCCAATATTTGTGGATATTTGCTTCTAAATCATTCAGAAGATGTTCAAAAAAGACACATTGGGCCTCATAACCGGCTTGTCTCAAAGCTGAAAGTGGAAAACTAGTCGCCTCTCGAAGACTCGAAAAGGGCATAGTCTCATCCTTCATAAGTCGTCTCGAGAATGTATCCAGATATGAATAAATAATATCTGAATACATCCCCATGATCTTCGCTATCCCTGTGTCAAAACCGGGAGTCGCTGCAATAGTAGAGGAAGGAGCAGGAGGAGCCTCTATTCTGGGAGCTGAAGAGAGTGCTCTTGGAGAACTCGGCAAATGTGAACTCCCCTCACCCACATCAGTTTGGACAAGCGGGGCTTGAGTAGAACTCATAGCCGGTGCAGTTCCTACAGCTGTTGGAATCAAAGAAGCATGATCAAAACTATAAGACAATAAAGCAGAGACAAGACAAAATTTTAATGAATAAAATATTACCTGGAGCTGGTTCATATTCTATTTCCTTCGGATCATTCAGACCGGCTCGTAGTCTGTTCAAAGTGCTTTCTGACACGTGATTTATTTCACTACTTCCCGTCCCAGAAGTACTCGGAACTTGAACTTCCATATGCCTCTCCGGCTCTGGTGTCAATCCTGAGTGTTGACCAATTGTCTTTAGTACATCAATTGAAGTTTTAGACGGTGATTCATCGTCTATCTCCATGTCTTCTTCTCCAAAAGAATGAGACGACGGTTCATAGTCAACTTGTTCGCTCTCTGAAGCTTCAGCAATTGGGTGGAGAGAAGTGGCTTCCTTCACTGATTCTCCCAAAATCAGTAAATCATTAGCCGTTTCAGTCGGATGCTCGGCCTCTACCGCCGGTTGACTAATTACCTGCGCATCATCGGCCATTGGCGGAATCGATCCTATATCAGAAGGCATGGAGGACCCAGCAGGTTCAGGAATATCTTCTTCAACAGGTTATGTCTTTACAGAAAAATCAAAAGCAGCTTGTTTTTCTGAAGCCAATCGCACAGCACGATCGGTGGGACTCTCTGCATCGAGACAAATTATGGATTTAGTTTTTGAAACTATCACTTTCCTTCCTATTCTTTTTGTGAATGGAACAGTAGGATAATTGTCTTTTGGATCACTACCTGCTTCATTAGCATCTCTGACTCGATTGGAAGCAGGAGAAGTCCCTGGAATGGTAATTCCTCCGCGATTTCGAGTCTCTGCTCGAGTGACTCTTTTTGGGGCAGGCCCAGCAGCACCTTTGCCCCTCTTCCTCTTCGGGGTATTATCAGTAGATATACTCTCCTCAGCACTCCCGATGGGCACATGTAATGGTTGATGAATGTCATCAGAGAAGAAAGTTTCTAAAATTTCATCATCAACTTCATCAGTGGCCAGAGGATCTTCTTGATCATGACAATCTCTAGGCAGGGCTGATTTCGTTGATTTCTTCTCAATATGAATAAAGCTTCTACCTAAGATGCTAAATTTTTTATCAAAAGTATTAGCTGATACATAGAACTTGGCGTAAGACGCCAATATTCTAGCTCCTCTCTGATAGGTGACCGGATCTGGCATAGAAAAAGTAGCCCCTGTACCTTTAGCAATGTAATATATCCAGGCTCTGGCACCATCAATCAACCTGCCTTGATAAGCAAAACACGTCGTTGCATTGCCCACATGCAACTGATCGTAACCAAATTGCCGAGCAAACCTGCTCGGAAGATACGGTTCCAAATAAGTGATGTTATCGCGGCGGCAGATTAAATGAGATGGCCTGATTCTCTTCAGCCATTCATGTTGAATCTCATCCAATTCATTGCCACCAACGCCATCAATCAGCCTCCCAGGCATGGTTTCATAACCAACAGGAGGAGGAACGCAAGTGAAGCTCCATAGTTCTCCCCTATTTAATATAGTTCTGCAATCTGTCAAAGTGTCATATTTCCACTTTGGTGTGTCTGTATCTTTCCAGAAAGGTGTCATCTGGTCTAGCCATCCCAGCATCTAGGAGAGATTCAAAATACAGAAGCAGCCACCCAAACAAATATGTAAAGGGCATTTCTACCCGAGGAAAGGATGTAAGGCTCTTCCTTGCTAATTCGAACATTCTGTCTGTATATGCTCTTAATCCAGCATTCAGACGGCATGTCATCGTTGTCAGTAAATCCATCTTATACCCAAAAACCAGACAGACTGCTGCGAAGACAACTCCTCTGTGCATCCTGTCTGCCGAATAGGTGCCAGGAACTATGAATTTTCTCAGCCAGAGAGAGATAAATCCGGCCAGATGACCCTCAGCAGATAGTTCTCGGCCACCCTGCTTAATATAGGTCTCAAACCTATCACCGGCTTTATAAGTGCCTTCGTCTTCCTCAATGACGATGTCGTCATGAGTGGTGTCCCTGATGAGCCTGTCAATCTCCGCTTGATTCAGAGGTTTAAATTCACCGACATACTGCTCAGTCTTCTTCTTTTTTTAAACTTCATCAGTACGGCCTTGAAATAAATAGGCCATCCATTTGGAAGAATAACAGTTGGAATCTCCTTCTCCACCTTGTCCTTTATAAAAAGCCTTACAAATACTGTAATGGCACATCAATTCTTCAAAGACATGAAGAACTAGTGGGTTAGCTTCGGAGATCTTATTCATTTCATCAACGAAAGGGATATACTCTTCATATGGCAGATCTGCTGTTGGCAGCTGAGAAATATATGCCATTTCATGAAGGGCGAATCCCATCTCGCCTCTTGGGGTCATGAAGGTGTCGGTACGGTAGTTATACCTCTCCGCTAACGCCAAGAACAAATCCGGGTTTGGCCTAAAACCATAAGCAGTGCACTTAATGGCATCATATAGGCCTATCACTTGTAACTGTTCACCAAAATTCTTTAGAATCTATTTCACAAGAGCAGTCCATCTGGTATTCTCTAGATTTACCAGACCAGTAAGCCTTATAGACTGTTTTGGGTAGATGGCATTTTCCAGTTGAGCAAATTCATTTGCAAAGATTGGTACTCTGACTGGCTTCAGCAGTACTGAGTCTTCTGGAGGGATGGTGGCAGGAAGCAGTCCTCGCAAAGCTGTGACATGTGGTTCAGTACCACTGCGGAATCTCCCTTGACGATATCCTATCCACCCAGCCTTTGCTTGTCGGGATGGAGTGATATCCCACTTCATTTGTCTTTGACAACTCGCATGAAATAAACGAGCTATGTTGATACTTTTTGATAAACCAGTCAAGTACATTGGCTGATTTATATCACCATCCCTATAATAACAGTATAATATTTTATCCAGAGCAGGCTAAGAATTTATGTCAATAGCATCTCCGAAAAGAAATGCTGGCTTCGAATGGGTAACACCATCTACACTTTGTAAAGGCAGTCCACTCATTAGGTTCAGCAAAGTGTCATTTTCCTGATTGGTCAAAAGAGCTATTCTTGTAGAAGGTCCATCGAATTGGGGAAAACGAACATGTGATAAGTCACTGTTATAATTATTTCCTACACATCCTTCAAATTCTGCCTCCTGAGCCAGAATATCCACTGTAAAAGAAGAAGAAGTTAGAAATCTTCAACACAAAGAGATGGCAAAGTTTAACATACGCTCAGTTTTTACTAAGTGTATGACAAACTCAAAGCTCAACATACGCTCAGTTTTTCTTGAGCGTATGGCAGACTCAAGGTTCAGCATACGCTCAGTTTTTACTAAGCGTATGGCAGACTCAAGATTCAGCATACGCTCAGTTTTTACTAAGCGTATGGCAGACTCAAGATTCAGCATACGCTCAGTTTTTACTAAGCGTATGGCAGACTCAAGGTTCAGCATACGCTCAATTTTCCTTAAGCGTATGGCAGACTCAAGATTCAGCATACGCTCAGTTATCCTTAAGCGTATGGCAGACTCAAGATTCAACATACGCTCAGTTTTCCTTAAGCGTATGACAGATTTTACGCTCAGTTTATCTTAAGTGAATGATTTTAAAAGTTCAGTTTATATTTTTGAGCGTATCAGCGTATGATTGACTAGATGATCATCAAAAACATATGCTAACACAGGAGTTAGCGCATCTCAGTGAGACAACTCGCCATAGCATATTCTTTCAAGACAGCATATTTTGACATTTCTATCAAAAATACGCATATCATACAGAATACGCTCCAAACATATTTTTCGTATAAACGAAAAACATGGAATACGGCTAAACCCTAAAGAGGGAAGCGTATTTTCTGACGTATTTGACCCTAAAAAGGGGATACGTTTTATGATTTGGTTCTAACCAGAGCCCTAAATAGGGGATAGTTACGGTTCATCATCATCATCCTCACCATAGAGAGGCTTCAATGGGCGTTCGCTTCGACGAACGCGCTCATTGGTAGTCTTCTTAGCAGCGGCGGCGGCGGGCTGAGATGACTCCGCAGGAGCCTTCCCCTTTCCCTTCGCAGCAGCATCAACCTTGGGCGCCATTGATAAAGCTTGAGTCGAAGAAGAAGAAGTTGAGTCTTGAGTTTCTTTTTCTCTCTCGAAGATGAATGCAAAAGTAAAGAAATAAATTAGGTCTTGGAAGACCTATTTATAGAAGAAAAAGAAGAAGTTCAAACGGCGGATATCCTTTAAACAGAATCCCTAAAGATTGGCACTGATATTGAGGAAGATAACAAACTTATGCCAGCGTGTCAGGACTTATTGCCACTTTAAAGTTCAAAGTAATTTCGAACTTTTAAAATTCATAAAGTTCGAAAACTTTGAAGGGGGTCTTGTAGGGTGTGAAAATTATGACACGCTGACATAAAACTCAGCCAAAGTCATACGCTCAAGGCCATACGCTCAGTCAAAGTCATACGCTCAAGGCCATACGCTCAGTCAAAGTCATACGCCCAAGGCCATACGCTCAGCCAAGGCCATACGCTCATCTAAAGGCCGTACGCTCAGTGAATATTTTATTATTTTCTGAGATGACAGTACAGCATGTATTTAATGAAGGATGAATCTGACACTTCGTCTTTTGTGCAAAGACAGCTGTCCTATGAAGATTAGCCGTCGTATAGGTTTTCGAGAAATGATTTTGTCTCTTACGAGGACAGCTCAGCAGCCATCATAAATACACAGCCATCATTACTGTTATTTCTGACAGTCTGTCAGCCATCATATCTGCAGCACGACGCTCGAGAGATATTTGTCAGTATTTGAAGATATGGCGTATTTGAGAAGATTGAGGACAGCCACGTGTCTACTCCCTCATTGCTCAACCAAGTGAGCGTATGGACCTCATACGACTCCTTGTCAACCAAGTGAGCGTATGGACCCCATACAACTCCTTGTCAACCAAGTGAGCGTATGGACCCCATACAACTTCTTGTCAACCAAGTGAGCGTATGGACCCCATACGACTCCTTCTCAACCAAGTGAGCGTATAGACCCCATACAACTCCTTCTCAACCAAGTGAGCGTATGGACCCCATATGACTCCTTGTCAACCAAGTGAGCGTATGGACCTCATACAACTCCTTGTCAACCAAGTGAGCGTATGGACCTCATACAACTCCTTGTCAACCAAGTAAGCGTATGGACCTCATACGATTCCTTGCCCACCAAGTGAGCGTATGGACCCCATACGACTCCTTATCAATAAAGTAAGCGTATCAGCTTTATATAGTTCTATGCTGTCCAAGTCAGTGTTTGCAAGACATGTGCCTTCAAAAGCTAGCGTATGACCCTTCTTCAACAAAGACAGCGTATTACAGCAAAGGCATCCAGGATGAATTTCAACATACAGTCAACACACGTTATCACGTGTCCTGTACTCAGTTACTCAGTTACCCAGAAGTTATGCAACGTGGCATTCATGCCATCAATCTCTCCTAGATATATTCTACTACTTTCAACCGCACTCCAACGTGTCTCCATCAGAATTTGCCATGCGTCCCTGCAGTTATGCACACGTCAAGTAACTGACTGAGCGTATGCTTCAGAACAGTTATCCAGAACTCTATAAAAGAGAGTTTCTTCATCTTCCTCAGACACTACAATTAATTCAGAGAGAACAGGGAGATTGCCCAGTTGCTGTCCAAGTTCTTCAAAGTTCGAGTTTTCTTCATCGCATCGTCCAAGGGATAAAGTAATCGTCTTCTAGATTAGATTCCTACAGTTGTAATTTTCTCAGCTACAAAATAAATAAAGTGAATTTATTTATGGAAAACAGCGATCATACCGAAGATTAAGGGTATTCACCTGAGTATAAAACTTTGCAGCAGTAAAGAGCAGGTGAGTTTTAGGTTTATCTTCTGGCAAAGTAAAAATTGCCCCTGTGCATCCGGCATTGTAATATCCCTATGCACGCGCCCCATCAATCAGACTTCCTATCGACTGAAAATAAGGGCTAGGGTTGCCCAGAAGAAGCTGGCTCTACCCAAACTGTCGTACACAATGACTTGGCAGATAAGGTTCCAGGAAAGTGTAGTTTCTATCCCTGAGCACCAAATGAGAAGGCCTGATAGACTGGAGCCAATGGAATGCTCCAGGAGTCAAGCTCGTAGTGAGTGCTCCCTCATCTACTAAAGTATCGCCTGTGCAGCCACTGCCAGATGGAGGGGACACTCTGAAGAACTCATAATTCTGTATAAAGTTCAAATACCTCCTACAAGCAGGCACCCCAGTGACGACCCAGTCTGTATCATTGAACCTCCAAAAAAAGGTATCTCCTGCCAAAATATTTTCCATCAGCCCGGTATTCATTAATCTGGGACAGTACAGCACCAGCCATCCGATCAAGTAATGAAAGGGAAGTTCAGTCCTGGTAAAGTCCCTTCTACCATCAGGCGTCACCGTGCTTGCAGTAAAGTCCCGCAAACCTCGTTGGATGGTGCATACCATTGCAGGAAGCAGAGCGAGCCGGTATCCGAACACCAGCCTTAAATCCAGAAGAATCATACCCTGACTCATCCTCTCGATAGAACCTGAACTACCAGGGACTACACCGTCGCGGAGCCACATCATCAGAAAAGCGGCCATCACAGCCTTCTCCGACAACTTGAACTCATATTGCCGAAAGAAGTGATAAATCGAGGACTTTCCCTCGGGATCATCGCTGTCGTCGGTGTCTGCTGCCTCGTGATCTATCATCAGTTGCTCTATCTCAGATTTTGTTGAGGGCTTGCGAGTTGAGAAGGAGACCGGGCCGTCTTATTCTTATTTTTTAATGAAGACGTAGTTAGTCCAAGACCTCGTATGGGGAATGGCCCCCTCGATCTTGCCTTTCTTTGTGATCCTGTGACAGATGAGAAAGTGACAGAGTAACTCTTTGTACACTCCCACCATCTCGGGGTTTTCCTTCTCCAGGTCTAAAAGCTCTTCATTAAAAGGGTCGTATTCCTCGTACGGCTCCGTTGCCCAGGACAGCTTTGATATTGCCTGCATCTCATGTAGAGCCAAACCTATCTCCCCATCCGGAGTGAAGAAGGTACAGATGTGATGATTGTACAACTCCGCCAAAGAGACAAACATAGGCCTGTTTGTCTTAATGCCATATTGAGTGGCTCTAATGGTATGAAAAAGGTCGGTAGCCTTCAGGGTGGCTTCATAGGTTGAAAGCACCCCTTCAGTAAGGTCACTCCAGAATGGGACGGGGTATCTCCAACCTTCCATCCGCAGCTTCCCTCTTGGATATGACTCCTTCTTTGACACCATCAGATTGGAGAGGGTCTCGGCAGCATAAGGATGAAGATCAGTCGGAACGTCGTTTATTATGGCCCCAGGGTGCAGCCCCCTCATACAATATGATGTGGATCCCTTGACACACTTGAAGGTTGTCACACCCCAGAACCTGAACACTGGAGAGCGAGGGCAGACATAGCCAGCTACATATAATGAAATGGGATCCACTCCACTATACGGTCACGGCTGTCTAGATATATGAGGGTTTATCTACAAGCCATCAGTCTCTTATGGTCAATAACAAACCTAGTATCTCAATCACAAGCAAGCAAGTAAAGTTACAAGATATAAGATCACCAAATATATAATAGTAAGGCATCCCAAACATTACATATTCAGCTGATCATGAAGCTAGTCGTACAAAACGTCAGGACTAGCAAGAGTTTAGTCATACATGATTAACCCTAGGATTTGTCAATTATGTTACAGCCCGTAGACAGACAGTAAGTAAAAATGTACACGAGCTAACACTTGCTCGGCGGCTAAACGCCTCAAAAGAATAATTTTACAATAGATTGGGAGAGCCAAAAATAACCCACTCGTTGCCAGGATTCCGTCTAGTGGTCACCATCTGGCTGAAAGGTCGGTAGATCCTCGGGAGTTGCTCCGGTATCTGGCCATACAAAACCAGCTGGGTCAGACCCCAGAAAGAGCAAGTGCCACAAAGGAGGCTTCACTTAGGAACTAAAACCAGCAAATTAGCACAAGAATATAATTACATAATAAAAGACAGTAATTAAGGAAAAGCATGACAAGTGATATACGATGAGATTGCCATGGGACTATTCAGATAACCAGATTACAACCCGTAAACCAAACAAGGACCGGGGTGGGGTTGCCCTTCGTCTGAACAGAACTTGGTTTTTTCCACCATTTATCGGCAAGATAATATAAGAAATCTGGATATGTAACAATCTTGTACAGGATCAAGACAAGACTAGACTGATTGAACTCTATCCAACAATCACGGCCAAGCAATAAGTACGGCTTGATACTTTAACTAACTAAGGTTATCACAGGCCTAGTTACTAGCAAAATGCAAAAAGATTTCCAAGTCCAGTTACCTGCCTGATGCTACCTGAGTGACCCCAGCAAAAGAAAAACAAGTATAGCAGACACACTGCAGTGAGATACATGTGTCCTAAAGAGGTGCCCCACTCGACGGCGGGCTGAAAATGTGCTCATCATGACAGATAGCTCCAAGTCCCATGTATATATATATAAGGCCGGGGTCAAAGGGGCAACAGGTAACTGGGAAAGTCTCTTCATGAACTACTTGATCAGTCTAGTCATTAATCCTAGCCATATTCAGTATGAATCCCTGACCGTAGGAAACCATAGATTCATGTCCTAGACATGATGCAAGACAATATTGGTTCACTTGTACAAACACAATCACCCATGGTGTCCAGGCCATTTATACTTGTCATGTCAAGCTAGCCGTCGCAACAGCATTTTGAGAATTATTATGTTAGGTTTACTTGTCAAGAGTACGCCACGGCGGGCCACTAATATGTCAGGTTTATCATGTCAAGTTATCATGTCAAATTTACTTATCAGGAGTCTGCCATGGTGGGCTACTATCAAGTCATTATCATTATTACTTATTCAAGAGTGCGCCACGACGGGCCACTATCAAGTCATTATCATTCATCTTGTTACCAATCTGGAGTGCATCACAACAGGTCACTATCGTGTTAAGCAATTCATTATTTAAGAAATAACAAACTATTAAATGGGTCGTCGCAATTCAGGCCAGAACAGAAAATGTACACTGTGATTATAAGCCCCATATTGATATGAGAGAACTTACAATAAAATAATTAAATAACATATCCTTGAAGCCAAGTAAGATTTTACAACTTTCATGTTGGGAGTGGGAAGAAATTCTGACCACAATTCAGGCAAATAAAATATTTAAACAATCAAAGTGGACCCCATGCGGCCCAAAAGTGGGAGAACATACATGCGGCCAAAGAGAGTGGGAGGCCACCCATGCGGCCAGCCAAAGCTTATGCGGCCAGAAAATAACTGAAGGGGGCCATGCGGCCAGCCAATATTATATTAAATAATAATAATAAAAGCCATGTGATAATTCTTATACGGCCAAGTGAGGAATGCGGCCAGCAAGGCATTGCATGCGGCCAACAACTGTTGGCCATGTAAGAATTGCTAATGCAAGCACTTAATGCCATACAAAATAATACAAAGAAAAGCCATGCAACTAATAAAAAGAAAAGCCATGCAACTATTTAATAATGCATGCACAAGATATTAGCCATCCATGCGGCCAACATTTGCCAATGGCCTTATACGGCCATGATTAAATGCATGCGGCCAAGGCATTGTTCCATGCGGCTAATTGTTATAACTAAGTAACAGCATGCTCTTTGCATGCATGCAAAAGCATTCAAAAGTAGGCAAGCTAAGGCCATAAACATATAATATTAAATAAGCATGCAAGCCAAGCTTAATACTAATGGCAATTAGAAATGCATTAATTAAATATTACTGGCTAAAAGCATGCGGCCAAGAATGATTTCTAAGCATGCAAGCTTGCTTGCATGCATGCAAATAACGTGGCCAAGCTTGCTTGCATGCGGCCAGGAATTTCAATTTATAAGCATGTTGAAATAACCATATGCGGCAAGCAAATTAAAGACGAGCAATTTTTACAGATAAGCCGGATGCCATGCGGCCCAAATAAATTAATTGCACTAAGAAGTTGCATGTAGCATTAATTGCTCCATACGGCAAACTACTGATAGCAAGGCCATGCGGCCAGAATTAAATGCTGCCAGCACATTAATATGTGCATGCGGCTCAAATAAGCGGCTAGCTAATTATGCTGAGCTAGCAGCTAGTAAAATAATACAAGTGCTGTTATGCAATAAATGTTATGTAAGCTCATGCGACCATGCATATTTATGCGGCCCTCTCTAAAATGAAAGCACTCCAACAGAGGAGATGTTCATAGAAAAATACCATGGCATCCCAACTCCACCAAACTACAAGCTGAGTCCAAATCCAGACTTCCAAGGGTCAAATTTGGGTAAAATGGAATTCTCTACAACATAGAACCATCAACTAGCAAAAATATGCAAGTTTGATAGATCAAGATTCATAGAAACCGAAAATACCACAAAACTAGATCTACAAGAAATTAACCATGGAAATGAAAAATGCTAAGTACTAAAGTGGGTCAGAAACACATGAGGAAGACAGTGGAACAATAAAAATGGGATTCCTCCATGAAGCAAGATACACTTGCCTAAGCTCTCCACTCTCTCAGGTTGGTGGAGAAGTAATGGTAGGAAAGAAGAAGAGTTAATGAGGAGAGAGAAATGTGTGGTGGGATATTTAATGAAGGTGGTGGTAGGTGGGAGTGGTTTGGTTCACATAATTTCAAGCAAAACCGAACCAAGCCTAACCAAATCAAGCCGAACCAAGATGAACCATAACCAAGCAAGAAGACATGCAATACAAGACGAAATACGTACACGTATACCAAAATATGTAATACGAACAACGGGCATTGCAAAGGTGTCTTTCTTCCGGTCATCAGAGTTAAATTGGATCTTGCCAATGGCGACTCCATAAAGTTCAGGGGTCAGATCCCATTTCATCTGTCTCCGGACAGCTAAATCGGTAAACGCCGACAGAGGGTAGTGGCGTTTCATAGTCGGCAACCACATCCTCAGGTCGTTCAATCTGACCACCAGAGGGTCCCTTAGACATTTCGGCTCGTCGTCCTTAAACTCCAGGCAGTCACCGAACAGAAAATACGGTCTCTTGAAGCTCCGCGCCCCTCCAAGCACGAACTTCTCATTGTTCATCATCTGCTTCAAGAACGTCTTGTCCTATTCAAGCATAGCTATCATCCGCACCGAAGGCTGGTTTTGGATGATCTTGGCTTGAACGTTCCTGATCATGGCGGTGACGAGGCTCGAATCCAGAGCCTGGCGGGCAGAGCTGAGAGGAATCCTACCAAGAGCCGGGACAACCATGTCAACTGCAAAAACAGAACCAAAAGTCAGAAAAACGACTAAATCCTGAAAAAACTTTCTATGCGCCTAAGAGTTATGCACCCACAGTGGCTTTGGGCGCATAGAATTCCTTCTTGAACACAGAAAGTTTCTGTGTGGGCGCAGTTGCAGTCAAAAGCAACAAGTATGTGTGCGTATGACTCTGTGGGCGCATAAAAATATGAGACATAGGAAGGTTGCTTTGGGCACATATCAACGCTCTGAACTTTCTTTTAAGGACATCGCCTCACCCAGAATAGGGTCTTGGACCAGTGAGGACGTTGCCGAAGGAGGAGAACCGCTCGCTGCAGCCTCCTTACCCTTCGTGGACCTCTTGGGAGTCGAAGCTGCCTTGGGAGACATGATTTCACGAGAAAGAGAAAAAAAAAAACTCTTAGAAATTTCTGAAAAGAGGAGAGAATGAATTTTCTCTCTCCTCGGTCCTATTTATAGACAAAGAAGGGAATTATGCGCCCACATGGCTATGCGCCCACACAAATTCAAATGTTGCATATTATGCGCCCACATTCTGCTAACGTGGGCTACGCATAGACATCACACAGAGAGTGGACCTCTTCAAATTCTGTTCCAACGAATCTGTCAATTCAGATTTTTTCTCAACAGCCATATTTGACAGCCTGACAACATTTATGCGCCCAAGAAGATCTGTCATGCGCCTATAAAGCTATAGAAGGTCTCCCATGCTTCTTTCAAAGTATTTGAACTCGTTCGAGTATCAAAAACTTTGAAGGGGGTCTTATAAAGCATGAAAATGAAGGACTATGTGCCCACATGGAAGGAGCTGTTATGCGCCTACATGATAACAGGGGCTATGCGCCCACATAAAACTGCTTCATATACTAAATCATGTGCCCAAGTGTGGGCGCATAGTCTGCTCCCAGTACTATACGCCCAAGACAGAGACAACCCTACGATCCGGTCAACACCCACGATCAGTCATGGGCCGAGGCATGCGGCCACGTCAGTCTCCACGAGTAGTCGTGCATCGAAGCATGCGGCCACGATCTACCTACGATCATACAGTCTTTATGCGCCTACGCCCTATGCGCCCAAAGGGACACTATGCACCCACAGTGAAGTCAGTGTATTTTCTACCTTTGTGCGCATAACAGTCGTTTCACTGTAAAATGACTATAAATAGAGGGCATGTTCCTCTTCAAAGGGAGGGAACATAGAGCATTTTAGAGCCAAATTGCTGCCCTTCTTGCCAGTGAGCCGAGAGTTAGCAATTTTTTTAGGTTTTCTTCCACTTTTGTAAATCCGAGTGTCAACGTAGTAAAGTAACAATTGTCGCTCGATCTCCATCGTCCTATTTTCCAGAATTCTTTTTGTACTTGGGGATTCTCAGTGCAGGATCTCTCAGGTGTACTCGATTTGTAGTGCCTTACGCTAATAAGAAAAGACAGTAATTCTTCTCTTTTTTGTAAGTGTCTACAACAACAAAACAGAAATTATCATGACCCGTTTCCGAATAATCGGGTACGACTTGGATCACGCCTGGCCTACATTGTCGTGGACAGTGGTAGTCAGCCATCTAAACCTCAGGAATCATCAATGATGAAATATATCTATCACTCATCACAACAACTAGAATGTTCAAGTAAACCATAACAACACAAATCACCACAGAGTCCACTATCAGTGTTTTAGTACAACATACATTTGCTAACTCTTCTGGAGACAAATCTGGTAATCATATCCTCAAATCAATAATAATACAACGGGTACATGTATCTCCTCCAAATCATCTAATACATCAAAACAACCGATCTTCTAGAATCTTCCAAGCATCGTCGTCCAATCCAATGATGTCCACATGCCCTGGTCTAATATGTCAACGATCTAGTCAGGAAAGGAGCAAAGTACAATGTAACTCAACAATACTCAACAACATGATGCAATAGTATATAAAGTAGCAAAGGCAAATAAATAGCAAGTAAACTGGAAAGTACCTGAGATCATGCACTAGCTACGTGAAATATGTGCAATAGAACGTCACTGAGCATGTAGGGCTATCAAGTCTAGTGTATAGGCAATGGTATGCTAGTAGTCTAGTAGGTATAAGGCATACTATGTACACTATACTAAGATGGATAAGGTATAAAGTAATGATACGCTAGCAGTCTAGTATAGTATAAGGCATATCATGTACTAAATACTAGTAGTCAAGTAAATGGACATAATGTATAGCGCAATGATATACTAGCAGTCATGTATAACATAAGGTATATCATGTACTCTATACTAGCGGTCGAGTATATGTCCAGGGCTTAGTGTCAACCCCTGATTTTCAAAATTTTGTTTATTAGTGATAATTGGCCATTAATGATTATTTTGGCATTAAAATATTTTATAATAATTATTAGGAATTTTTTTAGAATTTTTTAAATGTTTTTAAATAGCTTTTAAATACCAGAAATACCATTTTGTAATTTTATAAATTGTTTTAAATTAGGTTGCAATATTTAAAATTGTTTTAAATACTTTTTGCAATAACCCAATTGTCTGTTGCAAATATATTTTGCAAATATTACTCGCGGGAGTCAATTTGCAAATTAAAAATTTACATTTGACTGAGGGAGGGACCTAAATAGAAATTCCTAATTTTCTAGGGGGTTCCGGCAAAACCCTAACCCTAACTGCCCCCGACGACCGTGCGCTGTCGTCGTCTCCGACGACGATCGCCGAAACCCTAACCCTAATCCTAATTTCTAGCCCTAATCCCACCGCCCTAGAGTTCTATAAATAAACCCCTCACCTCCCTCTTCTCGTCTACCACCGCCACGACCCTCCACAGCCCCAGCTCCGCCCCCAATCCCCACTTCCAGATCCAACCACCACCCATCTCCGGCGACCCCCGTTCGACCACCACCGCTCGACGTCGTCGTCCCCAACAACCACCATCAGGACCGCCTCGTCGAGCCGCGTCCAGCGCCGCCCAAGCGCCTTGACCACGACGCCCCCAGCCGCCGTTCGCCCCCTCGACTTCCACCCCTCAGCCGGATACGAAGGTAACAAATCCCTTCTCTGTGTCGTGCGTGTCCCAAACTGAGACACGAGACTCGCCTAAACACGGGGGACTTGACTGTGGTGCTGGACACGTGTTAGCCGAGTCGTACGTGTCGTGCTGGGCACGGACACGTCGACTCTGTGTCAGATTTCAACTTCTCGTGTCCTGGACTGTATGGACACGAGACGAACTGTAAACTAGACTAACGGGTTTGGGCTTTGCTTAACGGGTAAAAACCCATTTAATTTCTGACCTAAATAAATTTAACTAAAACCTAACTCTAAACGAACTTAGCGGGCTGACCCCCTGGCCAGCCCGAACGAACTAAACCCCCCCCCCCCCCCCCCCCCCGCTGGCCTGAGTTCGAGCCCCCCTTCTGTTTTCATTTCTTTTTCTTTTTCTTTTCTTTTCTTTTTTGTTTTATATATATATATATATTTATATAATTGTATATGTATATATATATATTAGTATATATATATATGTATATACTGTATTATAACAGTATTTTATATATATGTATATATATTTTATATTTAGTAAATTTTGTATATATGTTTGTTTGTATATATGTATATACTTTTATGTGTATATATATATTATATATATACACCATATAATTAAAAGTTTTTCTTATATAAATTTATATATATATATATATATATATATATATATATATATACTTTATAAATTAAGTATTTTCCTCATACATAGACATATGTACTTTCAACATATGTATGTATATATTATTTTGTATCTTATTAAAATATTAATAATTATTTTGTACTTTTACCAAATTGTATTTTTAGTGTATTTAAATTACTGCAACCATTTGATGTCCAAGCCTAGCATGGGTATTTGGGCTCAAATGTGTTTTCACACATTCAAGACCTGTTCAAGTCATATTGGACTTGATTCATGGCCTTGGGTCCTGTATTTGAACTTTGGTTCAAATAATATACATGGACAAAATACGCAGATAATTAATTATTGTGTGCATAGCTGTTTTTGATTTTCTAAAAATACTTAGAGTGTTGCTAAAATTATGGAAAAATAGTTTTTAGATACTTTGTTAAGTTGACTAATTTAGTATAATTTTTGTAGTATTTAATTTACTGTTTTGCCACTAGTTTGGCATATGAAACCAAAACTCACTTTCTGTATACTTAGGAAAACTGATTTTTATAAAATATTTGTGCTAGTTAATAAATTCCAAAAAAATTATAATAAATTTCTATGATTAACAAAGATCACTTTGATACTTTACTTTAAGAAAAACTAGGCTTTTTGCCTATCTCTAAAATTGTTAGAACACAATGGTCTTTTGAATTATTTATTGACTAATTACGACTTGTAGCTTTTTATGTTATTTACAGTTTTAGTCGTGTTGAACCCCATCCTTCACTAGTGTAAAGATCCTGGAAAGTTAGTTAACATAGTGTGTCACCCCCACATTGGTCTCCTAGGCCAAGTCATTATTTTGGCTAGGTGCCCAGTCACCAGTCGTGTCACACCAGTTTAGTGATCTAGTATTTTAGCTTAGTGTAAAAGCTAAGTTATTGCATTTATTTCTACAGTGACGAGTTACTGGACATCCATAGCATTGTTATCGCAGCTTGTTTTGTTTTGCTTTGTTAGAGGCAAGTACTTTCTACGAACTTTACATATTGTCACATAAATGAACTGCAAACCCCACCATGTTATATGCTGATCCTTGGGGTAGCAAGTTAGATCTCTACATGTTGTACTTTCAGTTACTACCATGCTTAGAACAGTCTTGATGTATCTCTCACATGATTAGGATATGGGTTATGGGGAAACTGTTAGTAGCGTACGTGATCATGCCCCCCTACTCGTACGTACGTACCGAGCAAGGTTGACATTTTATGTATACCTTGTCGTAGGCGCACCAGCTGTATTTGTACGTATGTACATCTATCGTTTGTTTTACTTGTACGTATGTACATTTTATTTACATTGTACCTCGGTACATTGTACATCTATTGACCGATCACGTACTTGCTACAGTTTTAAACATTACATATACATCTGTCTCTATGACATATGTATCCTTGCCATGATAGATTGAGTGATGCCATGCTTTCCAGTTATTCCTCTCATGTTCATTTCCATGTTTCATATGCTAGTTTGCTAGATTTAGTACTTGCTCCCGTCCTGACAGGATAACGTTGTAGGTGTCCTTACTGAGGAGGAGTTGCTCTGCGACTCATACTATGGAGTTACTGCCGAGGACCCGGCTCTGCTTTATGAGGATGTTCCTGCGGGGAACCTTGTCTAGTTGTCTTTTGTTTACTTAGACTTTGAGAGTAGACATGTATTAGACTATATCATTTTGTAACTGGATATGTATCCAGTTTTACATTTCAGTTTGCTTGTACTTGGACATCTTACTATATACGACGACTTTTGTGTTTGGAGCATTTATGATTCTTCTTCACTTATAGAACTGTTAGCACATTTAGTCTTATTCTGTTATCTTTAGAACAGCTTACTACGTTTTATCTCAACGTAGGCTGGGCATGTCTCGGCCTGGCCCAACAATTTGGGTAGCGGGTCGTGACATGTTTTTAGTGGTGGCCCACGCAGGTCCCGACTAAATTGTTTGGTTACGTTATTGTACCAAGCATGCCTGCAATTAGGAACTTAAGGTAATTAGACAACATTAGGAAAGACGCTTAGAACACCTAGAGGAATGCTAGGATTGCAACATAGGAAATACATCACATGTTTGTTATTATAAATTAGATTTTCTTGCATATAATTGCTTGCTTTAAATAAGTCCTTATAAGTCTTTTTATGTGTAATTTAGATGGTGCTTACTCGTTCGTCCCAGCATATTACCCCCGGGAATGGGGCCCTCCATATCCAGTCAGCTGACCAGTTGACTGATACACCTCCACCTACCACATTCCCCCACTCCACAGATCCACAGACCCAGATACCACCTTCCACATCCCGGTCCCAGCAGGACCCGATACTTCCACCACCCCCTATCACTATACCCACCCAGGCTTCCGTCACACTCAACGGGACCCAGCTGCTCACACTGATCCAGGGGTTCCTAACAACCCATCAGGAGCAGACTACCCTACTCTGCCAGAGCATGGAGCGTTCTGAGGGACGTCCCGTAGCCCCACCACATGTAGAGCCACGACAGAGAGCGGGGACGGTCAAGGACTTCATGGGTCTGAATCCCAAGGAGTTCTCAGGGACTGAGGGCATAGTAGTAGCTGATGACTGGCTAGATTCTGTAGAGAGGAAGCTTCTGGGAGTTAGGATGCCGGATGACCTTCAGGTCGAGGCAGCAGGATTTCTGCTGATAGACTTAGCCGGAGTTTGGTTCAGGAATGAACCGTTATTCGCGAGAGGTAGAGCCACCTGGGACCAGTTCAAGACCCAGTTCAAGAAGAAGTTCTTCTCGACCACTGCCAGAGTAGCCATGGGGCTACGCTTCCAGAACATCCAGCAGGGGAACCGTTCTGTTGATGAGTATGCAGCGGAGTTTAGTCGCCTGAGCCGTTTTGCTCCTAGTCTGGTTGCTGATCCAGAGGAGATGACCCATAGGTTTTGCCATGGTCTAGTTCCAGACATTGGCATTCTTATAGTGGCAAACGGTACGACTGACTACTACCAGAGCCTAGAGTTAGCCCGGAGCATCGAAGAGCGTCTCCTGTCATGCAAGAGGCCGGCTCCTGTACATCATGAGGGTCCGTCCAAGCGTCAGGCTTTCCAGCAGAAAGCACCGGCGCCACCCCAGCAGACTTACCGTCCCTCTACACCACATCATCAGACCCCGCCAGTTCGAGCCCCGGGACCCCGTCAGCAGCAGCAGAAGGGAGTTATATATTCTTTCTGCGGAAGACCAGGGCACGATTACTCCATCTGCAGGAAGAGGTTGAAGCAGTGCTTAGTTTGTGGGTCTGCCACCCACATGATACGGGAATGCCCAGTGGCGAAGACTAGAGGACCGCTCCCGACTCAGCAGTAGAGGTTCGGGCAGCATCTGCAGCAGCAGAAGGGACCCCAGGGGAGGGTTTATAGTCTAGCCATTGAGCCGGAGCCGGAGCAGGTTTCGGAGCCGGATTACTTAGCTGACGTCATCACAGGTCATGTTTATTTGCATACTTTTCTAGCTGTATGTTTGTTTGATTCTGGTGCATCTCATAGCTTCCTATCATTAGAGTTTATGCATAAACATCATCTAGTAGCTACACCTACTGCGGAGATAAGTAGAGTGATGACGGAAGGAGGACCAGTGCCTATTAGATCTATCTATAGGTGTTCTATTTTTATAGCCGGGAGAGAGTTCAGAGGGTGATTCTTTGTGATGCCGCTCCCCGGTTATGATATCATATTAGGGATGGACTGGCTTAGCTATGCCCATGCATCTATAGATTGCCATGAGGGTAGTATTGTGTTCAGTCCCCCAGGCACAGCACCATTCAGTGTCAGGAAGACAGGGCCGGAGATCAGCCTAGAGCCGAACTGTTGTGCGACAGTCGGGGATGCAGCACCGCCACACCCTATCATTAGGGAGTTTATGGATGTATTCCCAGAGGATCTTCCAGGACTTCCGCCTGACAGAGATGTGGAGTTCACTATAGATTTAGTGTCGGGTTCATCACCAGTATCCCGGGCTTGCTATAGAGTGAATCCCAAGGAGGATATAGAGATGAAAGAGCAGATTGATGACCTGTTGAAAAAGGGTTTCATTCGATCCAGTGCTTCTCCATGGGGAGCGCTAGTGCTCTTTGTGCCTAAGAAGGATGGTACAGTCCGGTTGTGTATTGATTACCGGGCTTTGAATGCCATCACCATCAAGAACAAATATCCTCTGCCCAGGATAGATGATTTGTTCGACCAATTGAGCGGGGCGAAGGTGTTTTCCAGGATAGATTTGAGATCCGGGTACCACCAGGTGAAGGTTAGGCCAGCAGACATCCAGAAGACGGCGTTCAACATGAAGTACGGGCAGTACGAGTTTCTGGTGATGCCATTTGGTCTCACAAATACGCCAGCTGTCTTTATGAACTTGATGAATAAGACATTTCACCAGTAGCTGGATAAGTTTGTCGTGGTGTTTATCGACGACATCCTGATATACTCGAAGATGCCAGAGGAGCATGCAGAGCACTTGCGGATAGTTTTGGGGATTCTGAGGCAGGAGAGATTGTTTGCCAAATTGCCGAAGTGCGAGTTTTTTTTAGACCGAGTGGAGTTTCTCGGCCATGTAGTCACTAGAGATAGAATCTCGATGGATCCCAGGAAGATTGCTGCAGTTGAGACGTGGAAGGCTCCGACGTCAGTTTCAGAGATCAGGAGCTTTCTGGGTTTAGCAGGCTATTATAGAAAGTTCGTCCAGGACTTTGCTAGGATAGCTGAACCCATGACGAAGCTGACGCGGAAGGACGCAGAGTACATTTGGTCTGAGGACTGCCAGACAGCATTTGAGGAGCTGAATAGGAGGCTGACGACCGCTCCAGTTCTGACTTTACCTTCAGGTTCTGGAGGTTTCACCATTTATAGTGATGCTTCTGGGAAGGGGCTAGGATGTGTCCTACAGCAGCATAGGAAAGTGATTGCTTATGCATCTAGGCAATTGCGGACTCATGAGAGGAATTATCCTACCCATGACCTCGAGTTAGCTGCGGTGATCTTTGCACTCAAGTTATGGAAACATTACTTATACGGAGAGCGTGTGGAGATCTTTACTGACCACAAAAGCTTGAAGTATGTGTTCACGCAGAAAGAGCTGAACATGAGGCAAAGGCGATGGTTGGAGTTGATGAAGGACTTCGACATCGATTTACAGTATCACCCCGGGAAGGCAAACGTGGTAGCGGATGCGCTGAGCAGGCATCCGATGGCATGGTACCTAATGATTGATCGGCATTTGCGGGAGGATCTGGAGAAGCTCGGTATCGAGCTAGTTCGGCCAGGATCAGTGATACAGATGATGGCGCTTGACATTCAGTCAGGTTTGATGGAGCAGATCAGGGAGGCACAGTCTACAGATGAGAGCCTTCGCAGACTTCGACCCCATGCATTAGCAGGATTGCTGGATGATTTCACTATAGCAGAGGATGGATCCTTGAGGCGTGGCAGCCGATTGTGCATGCCGAGAGGAGAGCTAGTAGAGGCAGTTTTGCAGGAGGCGCACCGATGGAGATATTCTATTCACCCTGGTGCTAACAAGATGTACCGTGACTTGCGGAAACATCTTTGGTGGCACGGGATGAAGAGGGATGTATCACGCTTCATTTCAAGATGTCTAGTTTGCCAGCAGGTCAAGGCGGAGCACCAGAGGCCAGCTGGTTTGTTGCAGCCATTACCCATTCCCGAGTGGAAATGGGAACATATTACGATGGACTTCGTTTCAGGGCTTCCTCGTTCCCAAGGAGGGAAGGATGCCATCTGGGTCATTGTAGACAGGCTGACAAAGTGTGCGCACTTCATACCCTTCAAGGTGGGGCTTTCCACCGAGAAGTTGGCGGAGCTATACATGCAGCAGATAGTTCGCCTACACGGAGTACCGGTGAGCATCGTGTCAGACAGAGACAGCAGATTCACATCCCACTACTGGAGGAGCTTGCAGGAGGAGTTGGGCAGTAGGCTCAAGTTCAGTACGGCGTACCACCCGCAGACAGATGGGCAGTCCGAAAGGACGATACAGACACTGGAGGATATGCTGAGGACCTGCGTGCTGGACTTCGGAGGATCATGGGAGAGCCATCTGCACTTGGTAGAGTTTTTATACAACAACAGCTACCAGGCCAGTATTGGTATGTCTCCTTTCGAGGCGCTATATGGACGACGATGCCGGACACCGCTCTTTTGGGATGATGTCGGAGACAGAGTTATGCTTGGACCAGAGATGATCACGGATGCAGCAAAGAAAGTCGGGATGATCAGGGACAGGCTCAGAGTAGCTCAGGACAGGCAGAAACACTGGGCTGATGCTAGTCGCAGGCCGATGGAGTTCGCAGACGGTGATATGGTGCTAGTTTAGATATCATCTACTCGAGGGACGATCCGGTTCGGACGATGAGGGAAGCTGAGCCCCAGATACATCGGGCCGTTCGAGATACTTGGCAGGATCGGAGAGGTAGCTTACAGGTTGCACTTCCACCCAACCTAGCAGGAGTTTACGATGTCTTTCACGTATCTCAGCTGAGGAGATATGTTCCAGACCCCAGTCATGTGCTAGATCACTCAGAGTTGGAGGTCGGACCGAGCCTTACAGTTTCTGAGCAGCCAGTGGAGATATTAGACAGGAGAGAGAAGAGGCTGAGGAACAAGGTTATACCCCTAGTACGAGTAGCTTGGAGCCGTCACTCCCCAGGTGAATCTACTTGGGAGAGGGAGTCGAACATGAGGGAGAGATTCCCTTACTTGTTCGATCCAACCGCTGCGGGGGAACCACCCGTTCCCGCTTGATACCTTAGAGGTTAGTTTCGATCGCAGCCTTAGTTATTTTGTTACATTGCTTGCTATGTTAGAATATTGTCGGGTCTTCAATCCTTGTGAATTTCGAGGACAAAATTTTTCAAGGAGGGAAGACTTGTCAACCCCTGATTTTCAAAATTTTGTTTATTAGTGATAATTGGCCATTAATGATTATTTTGGCATTAAAATATTTTATAATAATTATTAGGAATTTTTTTAGAATTTTTTAAATGTTTTTAAATAGCTTTTAAATACCAGAAATACCATTTTGCAATTTTATAAATTGTTTTAAATTAGGTTGCAATATTTAAAATTGTTTTAAATACTTTTTGCAATAACCCAATTGTCTGTTGCAAATATATTTTGCAAATATTACTCGCGGGAGTCAATTTGCAAATTAAAAATTTATATTTGACTGAGGGAGGGACCTAAATAGAAATTCCTAATTTTCTAGGGGGTTCCTGCAAAACCCTAACCCTAACTGCCCCCGACGACCGTGCGCTGTCGTCGTCTCCGACGACGATCGCCGAAACCCTAACCCTAATCCTAATTTCTAGCCCTAATCCCACCGCCCTAGAGTTCTATAAATAAACCCCTCACCTCCCTCTTCTCGTCTACCACCGCCACGACCCTCCACAGCCCCAGCTCCGCCCCCAATCCCCACTTCCAGATCCAACCACCACCCATCTCCGGCGACCCCCGTTCGACCACCACCGCTCGACGTCGTCGTCCCCAACCACCACCATCAGGACCCGCCTCGTCGAGCCGCGTCCAGCGTCGCCCAAGCGCCTTGACCACGACGCCCCCAGCCGCCGTTCGCCCCCTCGACTTCCACCCCTCAGCCGGACACGAAGGTAACAAATTCCTTCTCTGTGTCGTGCGTGTCCCAAACTGAGACACGAGACTCGCCTAGACATGGGGGACTTGACTGTGGTGCTGGACACGTGTTAGCCGAGTCGTACGTGTCGTGCTGGGCACGGACACGTCGACTCTGTGTCAGATTTCAACTTCTCGTGTCCTGGACTGTATGGACACGAGACGAACTGTAAACTAGACTAACGGATTTGGGCTTTGCTTAACGGTAAAAACCCATTTAATTTCTGACCTAAATAAATTTAACTAAAACCTAACTATAAACGAACTTAGCGGGCTGACCCCCTGGCCAGCCCGAACGAACTAAACCCCCCCCCCCCCCCCCCCCCCCCCGCTGGCCTGAATTCGAGCCCCCCTTCTGTTTTCATTTCTTTTTCTTTTCTTTTCTTTTCTTTTTTGTTTTTATATATATATATTTATATATATGTATATGTATATATATATATATTAGTATATATATATGTATATACTGTATTATAACAGTATTTTATATATATGTATATATATTTTATATTTAGTAAATTTTGTATATATGTTTGTTTGTATATATGTATATACTTTTATGTGTATATATATATTATATATATACACCATATAATTAAAAGTTTTTCTTATATATATTTATATATATATATATGTACTTTATAAATTAAGTATTTTCCTCATACATAGACATATGTACTTTCAACATATGTATGTATATATTATTTTGTATCTTATTAAAATATTAATAATTATTTTGTACTTTTACCAAATTGTATTTTTAGTGTATTTAAATTACTGCAACCATTTGATGTCCAAGCCTAGCATGGGTATTTGGGCTCAAATGTGTTTTCACACATTCAAGACCTGTTCAAGTCATATTGGACTTGATTCATGGCCTTGGGTCCTGTATTTGAACTTTGGTTCAAATAATATACATGGACAAAATACGCAGATAATTAATTATTGTGTGCATAGCTGTTTTTGATTTTCTAAAAATACTTAGAGTGTTGCTAAAATTATGGAAAAATAGTTTTTAGATACTTTGTTAAGTTGACTAATTTAGTATAATTTTTGTAGTATTTAATTTACTATTTTGCCACTAGTTTGGCATATGAAACCAAAACTCACTTTCTGTATACTTAGGAAAACTGATTTTTATAAAATATTTATGCTAGTTAATAAATTCCAGAAAAATTATAATAAATTTCTATGATTAACAAGGATCACTTTGATACTTTACTTTAAGAAAAACTAGGCTTTTTGCCTATCTCTAAAATTGTTAGAACACAATGGTCTTTGAATTATTTATTGACTAATTACGACTTGTAGCTTTTTATGTTATTTACAGTTTTAGTCGTGTTGAACCCCATCCCTCACTAGTGTAAAGACCCTGGAAAGTTAGTTAACATAGTGTGTCACCCCCACATTGGTCTCCTAGGCCAAGTCATTATTTTGGCTAGGTGCCCAGTCACCAGTCGTGTCACACCAGTTTAGTGATCTAGTATTTTAGCTTAGTGTAAAAGCTAAGTTATTGCATTTATTTCTACAGTGACGAGTTACTGGACATCCATAGCATTGTTATCGCAGCTTGTTTTGTTTTGCTTTGTTAGAGGCAAGTACTTTCTACGAACTTTACATATTGTCACATAAATGAACTGCAAACCCCACCATGTTATATGCTGATCCTTGGGGTAGCAAGTTAGATCTCTACATGTTGTACTTTCAGTTACTACCATGCTTAGAACAGTCTTGATGTATCTCTCACATGATTAGGATATGGGTTATGGGGAAACTGTTAGTAGCGTACGTGATCATGCCCCCCTACTCGTACGTACGTACCGAGCAAGGTTGACATTTTATGTATACCTTGTCGTAGGCGCACCAGCTGTATTTGTACGTATGTACATCTATCGTTTGTTTTACTTGTACGTATGTATATTTTATTTACATTGTACCTCGATACATTGTACATCTATTGACCGATCACGTACTTGCTACAGTTTTAAATATTACATATACATCTGTCTCTATGACATATGTATCCTTGCCATGATAGATTGAGTGATGCCATGCTTTCCAGTTATTCCTCTCATGTTCATTTCCATGTTTCATATGCTAGTTTGCTAGATTTAGTACTTGCTCCCGTCCTGACAGGATAACGTTGTAGGTGTCCTTACTGAGGAGGAGTTGCTCTGCGACTCATACTATGGAGTTACTGCCGAGGACCCGGCTCTGCTTTATGAGGATGTTCCTGCGGGGAACCTTGCCTAGTCGTCTTTTGTTTACTTAGACTTTGAGAGTAGACATGTATTAGACTATATCATTTTGTAACTGGACATATATCCAGTTTTACATTTCAGTTTGCTTGTACTTGGACATCTTACTATATACGACGACTTTTGTGTTTGGAGCATTTATGATTCTTCTTCACTTATAGAACTGTTAGCACATTTAGTCTTATCCTGTTGTCTTTAGAACAGCTTACTACGTTTTATCTCAACGTAGGCTGGGCATGTCTCGGCCTGGCCCAACAATTTGGGTAGCGGTCGTGACACTTAGGTGGCTACATCCTTCATGATCGTTCTCCCCCCCCCCCTTCCCCCCCCCCCCTAGGTTTTTCGAAGACTTTAGAGGATGAAGGAGAAGGAGAAAACAGAAGTAGAGGACTCCTCTCTCTCTCTTTCATAGATGCCTATTTATAGGCATGAGCCACGCGCGAGAACCGATAAAAGCTGACATCAACAAAACTCTTCGGGTCTCATAAAATTGACGGCTGTATATCTTTTAAAAGATTATTATTAATCTTCCAAAAGTTTGTGGAGTTATCTTTTTGAGAAGAACATGCGCCCACACAGAAATGCGCGAAGCGATCATGCGCCCAGAAAAGCCTTGCGCCCAGACAAGGACATGCGCCCAGAAAAACGATTATCCATCCTTCTTGTTCAAAGTGTTCCAAAACTTGGTAGAAAGTTTAGAAAACTTTGAAGGGGGTCTTGTAGAAGCATGGAATTTTAGGAGCATCTAAGGTCGGAACTCCTATGTGCCCTAACTCTTATGCGCCAGAAATCAACATGCACCAGGAATAGAATACTTGGCACAACAGAAAATAACAAAGAAGTAGAGACATATAAATAGGGCTTTTATATCATATGAAAGTCTATTACATGTCTTTTACAAAGGAGAATTCTTTTACAAAAGAGAAAAAAATCCTAAAAGCTACTGTCAGGCGTAGTGCTACAGCCAGGCGCATCACTTCAACATACAGCTAGGCGCATCATTCCAATATCTCAGCGTATGCGTATCCCTGTGCATAGTCAGAGTGAATCACTTCCTTGTCATCATGCAGGCACTCTAGCAGGAGGAGTGGCTCTTCTAGTCTAACAAAGTCGAAACACGATAGCCCCGACCTGCGGTTCTTCCAGCATAAAAAAATTGGGGCACGATCGCCTCGATCTTTATGTGCAACAAGCACCTTCAACCTGTGTCGGGACACAACGATCCCGATATTTGGATGCAACAGGCACTTTCACAAGGCCGATGGTGAAAAACTAAACTCGTCACATCTTCGTCTTCGGAAGGAGTTCATCGTCAAATCGCCAAGACAGGGGACCGATCGAGTTCGTCTCCATAAAGGAAAGAAAAGTGAAACGAAAAGCAAAACTTCTCTTCACGCTGCTACTTATATTCCAGGGCAAATCAAATCCATGCACCAAGTGGCAACTTTTCAGAAGTCAGTGCAATGAACTTGCATTTATGGTGATGAATCTTCTTATTCGAATTCAACCAAGTCAAAAGAGCCATTAAAGCCTAGAAAAACTCAACAAATGGGCCAATAAGGATGCGACATATACGCTGTCAACCATGCGCTCAATACCAATATGCCCAATGGGACATAGCCTAGTGGAACATAAACTGATATACCCACTTCAATACGTCATCCATCAAGCATTTAATGCTATGTGATAGAGTCAGCAGCACGATTCCCGAAGACTGAACAGTTGACAGCTTTTTTACAAAAAAGAAGCCGCCAACGTCATCTTTATCATTACATTTTGTCGGCTACAACTGTCCTTGCCATGTAGCCGACCGATCAATTGTATGAGCCTCCACAGCCATGCGCCCAAAGCTCTGTATGTGCTTTAAAAGCCATGCGTCTCCGACTTACTCCTGATCCCAAAAGATAGAAGCCAAGTCTCTGTATGTGCCTCCGTATCCATACGCCTAAAGTTCTGCATGCGCCTCAGAAGCCATGTGCCCAGACTTATCTGTGATCACTAAAAGTCATAGATCGAGTAGCTCCATGCGCCAGATCCTGGGCGCATCCTGACATATCATTCCTCCCATAAAATCTGAGATCTTTGAGCGACAGACATGTACCAAGTGTCTTTTGACTCAGTTCTGCTCATGAATGGGTGCTAACCACCCAAGATCTCAACAACAGACGAATCTTGGCGACTTCCTCGTGTCAGCTCCACCGTAGCCCAACAGAGCAGGTCAACAGATTGAGTTCTGACTCAGGGCACATCATCCATGTGCCCCACAGTATCAGCCATGTGGCGTTCCCACATACAGGCACATCCTACATATGTGTACATGAGCAGACCAGTGTGCTGCCTATAAATAGAAGGACCATTACTTCATCCACACGTACGGAGAAAAATCTAAGATCATCATATCTACGGTCAGAAATGAGAAGAGAGGCACTTAACGTCTACTTTTCCTCCAAACGCTCCGATATCCAGAGCAACCAAGACCTTCAGAGAATCCAAGATCGTCGTCAGATCGTCAATGGAGTCGACGCATTACCACTCATAGGACTACGTCTAAGTCCTATATTGTATACGGTTCTGTTTGTAATTGAAATACCTAGGTTTATCAATCAAAAAGACCTTGTCGTATTTTCGACGGCGAAGAGATATGTGATCAGACCTTAGACCTTATTTTATCTTATATTTCATGCATATCTAGACCATGAGGATGCAAATCCTATGTAGAACGTGCGGTGTAATATCCCAGCCCGATCACATATTGAAAATTGTACTTCAAATTCACTTGGATGGTTGTGTCTTCCTTGTTCGATGCTTACTTGTCCTTATAGTTCATAATTAATTGTTTTACTTTACTTTCCCTACAATGATTTTATTTTATTTATTTCATCATGTATGTCATTTCTAATTATTATTTTAATAGTCATTATCATATATTTGGAACTGCATGCTTGAATTATACTCGTTCCATTCCTGACTAGAGACCTATTTTTCAGATTAGTCGTTTACTAATCTATGTACTTGGGTTCTTGGGAGAGCTATTGATATGTTTCTAAGGCCAATCTTAGAGATTGTATTTTAGATAGATTTAATCATAAAGGTTAATGAGTTGTTTCCAATTTTGATGTACTATGGAGATCTTGTATTTTAATCCAAATGTAAACTTTGGATATTTTAATTTGATTTAGTATTGTGAATGAGAAATAAGGTTAGTTATGTGCACATATGGTGTACTTTGAGATCTGGACAACTTACTATGTCAATACTACGGCGTAGGCTGGACTTGGACATGCACTTGCATTCGAAAAAATGGGTGCAGGTCGTGACAAAATTTTTTGGTGGAGCTTGCAGGTTAACTTTTACAAATTGTGCAAACTCGTGGTAGTACCATATTAGTCGTACTGTTGCGAGCCTTCAACTAGGATGCTCATTCACAATTAAATTGATATAATTTTTAGGAAAATGACTAGGCCTAGGACTAGGTATACCAGGGGCAACCAATATATTTATTTCAAATTGATTGCTTGGTAGTTAAGGTTGTTACCTAGGCTACATGATTTAGGTAGTAATATACAATGAGTTTGAGATATCCTATTTGATGAATTTGAATTATTTATGTGATAATATTGCGTTTTGATAGAATGAATCTAATCAAAGGTTGGGTAGAGTCCTCGATTGATAAATCGAGTCTTTAAAGTTAACCAGCTGTTAAAGATGAAAATTGTTAGCTTGTTGAGATTTAAATTTGGTATGGCTTGATAGGATGAATTTTAAATTTCTAAATGAATTAATTTTAATTTAATCAGTGATAAATAAAAGGAGTTAAGAATTTGAAGATTTAATGAATTTGAAACTTTGAGGAGATTGTGATAGAATATGTTTAAGTTTAAATTTTGAAGTGTTTAAATTTGAAAATTTTAAATTTTTGGATTTTGATTTTGAATTAAATTTTTTGAGAAAGTTATGCAAAAGTGGATTTATATTTAAAATATTTTGGAAGAATTTAAATTTTGTGGAGTTTAAATTTTGAGGATAAATATCAATTTGGACTAATAGCTGAATATTCGATAAGTCAACGTTGACCATTTATGCTAGATCACAATCGTGAAGATTATGATAAGGGTTGAATTATTGATTAAAATGTAATGATTGAAAATTTTGAAGAATATGAGTTATGGATTCAAATTTTAGTATTTGAAATTAAGGAGATCCTCTTTAGGTTAAAATTTAAGTATGATAAGTATTGAACAGTAATTTAAATTTTTATAGTTAAGAAAGTTTTGAAATATTATTGAGGATACGGATTTATAGAATTGGTGGGTGATTAGTTAGACGTCATGTAGGTAATACTCACCCGAACCATATTTGTTGACTATATATATATATATATATATATATATATATATATATATATATATATATATATTTCCATCATTCTTGATCCATTTCTTATTAAAAAATTGATTATAATTTCATTTTATTAAGAGAATGTTTACTATCTTTCCATCTCAATGATCATTCCTTCTTATGAAATTTTTCTCTTTTTTCACCTAACCAATCGAGCCTAGCTATCCTAGACATTCCTTAAATTTTGAGGAAGGTCACATGATAGACTTGTGATGTAGATAATTAAGGATGAATTTATTGCCATTATTCTACGAGATTTCAAAATGAATGAAAGAAATAATAATTAGGACAAATGCAGTAGGAGGAAGAAAGGAATTAAATGGTATGACTAAATTTTTGGATAAATGCTTGTGGTTGAGATTTATTTCAAGGATTTGCATGACAGCAAACAAGGATCAAATAAAAACATTAGAGATCTTAAGGATGGCTATGAGAAACGAATATGATTGTAGATGGTTACTAGCTAGTGGTATAATAATTATGATCAATATTGCAGGTTGCTAAATTAATATAAAAAATAATTTTGAAACGGATGACCTTGTGATCTCATTTATAATGAAATAAACACAACTTCGAGGATAATATGATGGAATTTTGTGATAATGAAAAACCATGACTAAAATATTACATAGAGTCGTTGAAATGCTTAAAGATTTAAATTTTGTGGAGTTTATTTGGATTGGTAGAAACTCATAAATGATATCTCAAACGTTGACATAGAATTGAAAAAAGAACGATGTGACTGAAAATAAAAAAACAAAGGTCAACAGATTTATTGTTTGGTCGTTAAGGTTGCTATTGTGGAGGTTGATTTAAATTATGGATACATAAACTTGAGGCAAAATTGAGGATACTCCCTTGATATTGTGATGATTGTTTCAAATATGTAGAGTATCGATAGACAAATTGGTTCTTCAATTCAAATAATTTTGGAAGGCGAGAATTGATAAGTATTGCATTCCTTTGAGGTTTAAATTTTAATTAGTTTGATATCTATCTACGATAAGATTGACATTTTTGTAGTTAAAGGATATTTGATGATAATAAATAAGATTTTGAAATTTGGACGAGAAATAAATGTTGACCTAGTTGGAATATAAATATTATGAGATAATTTTGATTAGTTCGAGTTTGTATTTTGATAAGTATGTGTGACTAAAGATGGATAGAAGCTCAAAAAATTATGGTACCTGCGAATGAAGAAAATTTAATATGTTGTCGATCAAAATTTAAATTTTATGAGATTATGATGGTGGATTTTTAAACATTAAATTTGAAATATCTTGGAAGATTTAAATCCTTATAAAATTTATGTTTTTAGGCCGAACACCAATAAGGATGATGAGCCGAACTTGAAGGACGGTAATCATGATTTTGAGTCATAATCTTAAAGATTATCTTAAGTTTGTATTTTAATTTAAAGGTTAATGATAGAAATTGAGAAAAGTTTTATAATTGGAAAGTGGTTTTAAAAATAAATATTTATAAAATTTTGGATTAATAAAAACTATTTTAAATTATTCTGGTGATACCGAATATTGTTTTAATTATCATAATGATAATTAATTAATGTTTAAGTTATTGGATAATATTGAATATTTTAAAAATTAGTATTCTAATAGTTTATAGTATTGCGATTAGATAAGTTTGTAGTCAAATTCCATTTGATTTAAATCAAATTTATGAGAAATTTATCTATTCAGACTAATAATCCTTATCGGATCAGGAGTTCAACTTTTATTTCAGGAGGACCTCTTCCTTTTTTTCTCCAAACAAATTATATCCTACTGGCCACAACAAATCCTACAGCCATTACCACCAAGCAACCATTACCATCCAACCAACTGTGTGGTGCACCGTTTCCTTGTCCGTCATTTCTATAACGCTCGAGTCCCAAAATACGTAGGAATAGGTACGTAGACATGCCAACCGTATAATAAATATACGTAAGCTGTAAAATGCAGTATAACCATGATAACTAATCTTATACACAAATAAAAGAGTAATGATATCATAAAATCAACTTTGAATTGTTATTTTGTACAAGACGTTGGGCAGAGACAAAAATACTACCAACTATTTTAAATAAGAGAAAAATAAAAGAAAAAATTGGTAAAAATAGCAAGGACGATCCAAGAGCAATCATCTTCGATAGAATAGAAAAGATTACGGCCTCGACTAATACACCTACAAAAAGTCATAAAAACACACGCACCTGAAAAATCACCAGGTCCTCGGAGAGATGTAACAAGATACAAGAACATGCCATATAAAATGAATATAAAGTATGTCATAAGTCATAATAAAAGTAAAGTGTTCCAGCCATAACATGCCCCAATATCACATCATTGAAACAGTAGACTTTCTTTACAACCGAACAAGGACAAGGGATGAACATTATTTCTTGATATGATACAGCCCTATGCTATGACGAGAACGGAATGTAACATGACATAACTAAGTTCACCAAACCATTCTACTTTGATCATGTAGTTAAGAACAAACCTTCTACTCATCGTCCTTTTGGTCACAAGTTGCCTACGTCCATGACGCTCCTATGAACATCAAAGGGCATCAGTATAGTAGGTTCATCCATAACACTCAGCGAACGTCAGAGGGCATCAATGTCCTGCATCTCCGGTGGAGCTCACAGGTTTAAGAAGGAAAGTGCAAAGGTGACCTATACGTCAAGGAACTGTTCTCTCCATCCTATGCACATATTAAGTCGTAGCCACGACCATGTACTTCTACTAACTACTAAGTCTCCTAACATGCCTCTATTCGCAGTTAGACCTAACGCATGTACATAGGTGACCAGCCAACATGCAAGTACCTCTAGAATTTACTCATATCTAACACATATTTTATGGCACAGTCGTGACAGGGTTTATGAAAATACACTAACAGACAGTAGTCCCTTAACTTCTAAGTCCATCATAAATTAAGGACATGAAGGAAAATAATACTATCACTTGCATCATGTATAACAGAAAGCAAGTAAATCATGAACAATAATCAAAGGTGCAACTGGATAAACTGGAAATAAACAGGCAAAAAATATGCAATAAACTGAAATAAAGATGCATACTAAATATAAGCAGTAAATATGACAAGATATATTGCCTGGTGTGTCACCTGGTGTAGTGCGATGTTCTAAAAAGTCTCAATTTGTCCGCTAGTCATGGTCGATGTGAAGGGGTGCAAATTTGTGAGGTGATAGGAACGAACGATCAGTCATGATTAGCGATGATACTCGAAGAAAGTTGTGGAATAGTATACTATTTGTTAAAATATTTATAATAATTTAAAACTAGATTTTTATTAGTCAAAATATGTTTTTAAAAAAAATTATTTTTACGCAAAATACTCTAAGTTGTAAAATATGATTTTATATAGGGAACTATATTTTACTAGTCAAAGTAAATATTTTAGAAAACTATATAAGATCTCCAAAAATTGACTAGTACTAAGACTATATTTTTCAAATGGTTGGGCCACGCCCTAATATCTTTTGTAAAAATAATGCTAAGTTAGATTCGCTATGTATAAAATAATCTTAAATATAATTTAAAACTGAATAGCTAAAATACTACTACTAACTATTTATAAATCAAACTATTCATTTCTGTTAAATAATAATAAAATAACAATAATAATAATAATAATAATAATAATAACAATAAATATGCTAATTATAATGGTGGTAACTATAAACCTGCATACCTATATTCTTTTAATTCAAAAGATATTAGAAAATATCAGTAGATGGTAACAATAGTAATACATAAAATAATAAAAATAAAGAAAAAATATTTCTGCGGTAGATAACATCAACCTTAACTGCTGTTCAATCCCTTCGTAGAATGAGAATAAGGAAAAAATAATTGAAGAAAGGAAAGAAAGAGTGGAACGAAGGGGGGAAGGACTGAAGTGGGAGAGAGGGACGAAAGAGAGAGAGGAACATAGAGCTCGGAGAGAGCGGAGGGGGTCTCACCGGTGGCAACATGACGGATGTGGCGGCGCACTGCAGGTGGGTACGGCTGGCCTGGCCCTCGGCCGGCCGTTTCACGACTCGGGATGCGGGGCGGAATGGATTTCGACCATATCTTTCGCAGGTATTCAACGGGGGACCGACGACAGAGAGATCACCGGTGGTAGCATGACGCACAGGGTAGCCACGGAGGTGCGGGGGCTCGCTGATCGCTCCGGGGAGGTGGCGTATGGATCTGGCTCTATACGGTCGCTGAGGTGGCACGGAGGACTACGGTGGCGGATGTAAGATTTAGGGTTTTCCTTCACTTCTACTTTTCCTCTGGTGGTGATTTACTTTGGTGTAGTGGTTGGGGTGTTTTGGTGGGTCATCGTGAGTGATGGTGAGGCTGCTTTGGTAGTAAGGGCTGGGAGAGGTGGCCGGATGGAGTCAGGGGGTCGGGTGCCAGCAGCCGCGGGTGGCAGTTGTGGAGCCGGCCGGTGGTCGCAGGGATCAGGGCGGCGAGTGCTGTGGTGATGATGACAGTGATGGTAGCGGTGATGGTGGGTATGGGCTGTGGTTGAGTGTTGTTGTCGTGTTCGGGGTGTCGGACACGATAGGGAACATTAAGATTCGTGTCCTGTGACATACTGGAAATTGAAGGGGATGGTGTCCGGTTTGTCGGACACGAAGGAGGTTGCGATAAATTTGTTTCAAAATTTGACATATTGGGAGGGGGTCCCGATGCCGTCTTGACTTACATGAGAAAAGTTGGACACAAACACGGTGCACAGACACTTGTGCTGGAAAATTTTGTATTTTTCGAGTTTCTATGAAAAAGAGTTACGGGGGCTTTCCTTATATAGGAGGTAAAGACCCCTAGTTGGATAAGGACTAGTAGTGGTTTAAACCCCGATAGATAAATCATGTATTAATTTAAATCGATTTAAAACTAATCAAACCAAATCTAATTCCAATATAGATAAATCCAATCCAAATTAATATAGATAAATTCCATCTTTAAATTAAACTATCTAAGTAAATTCAATAAAAATCTCTTTTAAATTAAAATCTCCATAATTAATTAAATAATAAATCAACAAATTTTAAAATATTTGTTTTACAAATAAATAAAAATGTCATAATAAAGAATTTCGAAAATCAGATTAAATTTTCAAATTTTTGAAATACTTCTAAAATAAATAAACGGTTATAAACAATTTTCGAAATCAATGTAGACATGAATTTAATTTTATGTGCCTTACATGCAAATAGAATATTTACATAAATATTATTTTCCAAATCAATAAAATAAAATAAATAGCCTTTTATAATAAATAAATAAAGTTTGCGAAATCACGACGTGAAGTATTTTACAACTTTATGCAAGTTAAAATATTTACCTTATACTATGTTTAAAAAGTACACTTATTTTCTATGATAAAAATTTATATAAAAGAAAATATTCTCGTATGTACGTATTCTCACTTGACGTACAAATACCGAGAAGAAAAATCAATACCAAAAATAATTGGGTGCGGCTATCCGCACCCCCCACATGCTAAGCACACCCCAAAAATAAAAAAAATTCTATTCTACCCCTCCCTTCCCCGAACTGCTCAGCACACCCTACCCCCTCCCGACCCCCTTCCTCCTTCCCTTCCGCCGAGCCACCTCCTCCTCCTCCCCCAATCCCGACCCCTCCTCCTCCGACCTTCAACCCCGACCTCCGACCCCGAAGGAGGAGAGGAGTAGGGGAGGGGGTCGGGAGGAGGTAGAGGAGGATCGGCGGGAGGGGAGAGGGGTCGGGGGAGCGGGAGGAGGAGGAGGATCGGCGGGAGGAGGAGGCGGAGGGGAGAGCGGGGGGGGGGGGGGGGTCGAAAGGGGAGCGGGAGGAGGAGGAGAAAGGTCGACGGGAGGAGAAGGAGAAAGGTCGGCGGGAGGAGGGGAAGGGTCGGGTGGAGGAAGAGGAGGAGGGGAGGAGGAGGCTCGGCGGGAGGAGGAGGAGGGGGGAGGGTCGGGAGGAGGAAGAGGAGGAGGAGGCTCGGCGGGAGGAGGAGGAGGAAGGGGGTCGGGAGGGGGGTGGGGTGTGCTGAGCAGTTCGGGGGAAGGGAGGGGTAGAATAGGAAATTTTTTACTTTTAGGGTGTGCTTAGCATTGGTGGGGTGCGGATAGTCGCACACAAAATAATTATAGTGAAAATTAGGGGTTTACAATTTCCTTCTATATTATATTACGTGTACATTTACAATCTCTTCTGTGTCCAACACACCAGACACGTCCAACCCATCCCAAAAAATATTATTGTGTCCGACAGAAGGACACGTACAACCCTAACCCTAATCTTCCTACCGTACCCCTTCTTTCTGGCTGAGCCAACTCCGGCCTAACCGTACAGGAGCCCAGCAACCACCACTGTCAACAAACAACATCATCATCATCTTCACTTCTGCCACCACTATGCCTGGACAACTTCGGCCAATGGCCAGCCACATTGGTGTCAACCACCAGCGACTCCCCACCATCTCCAAGAACACCACCGTTAGCACCTGCTTCTTCCCCGTTGACAGCCTTCCTATCCCGGCGAACTCCTCTTGATCCGACACACCATTACTCTCTCTTAGGCGACACCAGAGGTGCCACCAACTCGAAGTCGACCACTCCCTCCCCACATTCCCTCTCATCCTCCAACTCCAATGCCACCGAACCACCATCCGTGGACTCGATTTGAACCCATATCTGTTTACCACGACAGATCCCGTCAGTCCTCCATGACCCCCAGCGCCGGCTGCTCTTTCCTACCAGTGCCGCACGACCTCCACCAGTCGGTGAGAGCTCGACGAGCGCCGACCCAGCTTCGAGCCTCCAACGCCCTACAACTTAGTGGTCGCCCCAGATCCGACCGATGCCACCTTCGTTTGCCCACCATCGCGCCAGCATGGCCATGCCCTGGTGAGCTCCCATCTTCAAATCCCTCTTTCATCTTCCTTTCTTTCCTCTTCCACTCTCCACTGTCTCTTTCTCTCTTATTTTTTTCTCTTGATCTCTCCCCCTCCTTCCCGCTGTCTCTCTAACTCTCTTCCTGTCTCTCTTATCTTCTTTTCCTCTTTGCAGGAGAAAAGAATTCTTTTTATCTTTCCAATTCTCCCTTTCACTTCAATCCTTCTCTCATTTCCTTTTCAATGCAAGTCATAATTAGGGTTTTGATTCTTTCCCCATTACTATCATTTTTATTATTAATTTATTACTTCTTTTTTTTGAAGGTGTCCATTTCTTAATGATGCTTGGAGGCATGCCTCCAAGGGGGCTCGAACCCACGCCACTGCGCCGGGGTGCTCCACCGTTCCCAACGGGCTACTATCACGGGGACTATTAATTTATTACGTCATTACAACCAGTAATGGCAGTATATGTTTACTATGAAGTTTAATAATAATACTATTTTATTATATGTTATAATTGAACTAGGCAATCTTTACATTTTTATACTTTCATCAGTATTATTAATATCATCCTTGTTATTATTTATTAATATGTAAATTCATACGAAATAGTTTTCCAAAAATTATATTATGATAAATAATGTGTGGTTTTGAGGCCTAGATGTAATTTCAAATTGGGCGTCGAGCCCTAAAATATTATTATATTATTTCAAATTATTTTTAAAATGTTTTTTTGCCTAAAAGTATACTTGACAAAATTAAGGATTTTAGCCTTAAATTGGTTTCCGTGGTTTTTAAATATTTATCCAAAAGTATTTTGACTAGTAAAATAATATAGTTCTAATACTATAAATACTTTTCCAATATAGTTTATAATATTTATTTACAAAATTCCTTCGATTATTAATTCTCGACCATGACTAATCATATTCCTGTTTTTCTTGCGAATTCTGAATTTATGCATATCGATCCTAGCTAGTCAGACTATTCTGGGCTCAATGGAATTATTTGTTCTATCAGCTAAGGACCCCAAAGGAGTACATTTCTTGTTTTTTCCAGTATTGATAGTTACTATATTTGCATGAGTAGTGATGTATACTTGATTCTTACATGCTCATTACACGGATTAGTGACATGTGGAATTTAGTCCTGCTACCATATTTTACCGTACTTGTTTTATCGTGTTTCATGATCCATTGTCGTGACTTGATCCATGTATAGTAGTCGGGTGGGGAAGTACTAAATAGATATGTGATCAGACCATAGACCTTGCTTTAGTTTATATTTTATGCATATTTAGACTGTGAGGATGCAATCCTATGTAGACCGTATGGTGTAATGTCCCAGTCCGATCATACATTGAAAATTGTACTTCAAATTCACTTAGATGGTTATATTTTCTTGTTCCATGCTTACTTGTCCTTATAGTTCACGATTAACGGTTTCACTTTACTTTCCATACTATGATTTCAGTTTATTTATTTCATCAAGTATGCCATTTCTATTCACTATTTTATAGTTATTATTTATTTTTGGAACTGCATGCTTGAATTGTACTTGTTTCATTCCTGGCTATAGATATGTTCAGAAGGACAATCTTGGAGATTAGATTTTAGATAGATTTAATCATAAAGGTTAATGAGTTGTTTCCAATTTGGATGTATTAAGAAGAGATTTATTTTAATCAAAATTTAACTTTGGAATATTTTAATTTGATTTAGTATTTTGAATGAGCAAGAGATTAGTTATATGTACCTATGGTGTAATTTGAGATACAGACAGCTTACTAAGTCGATACTGCGGCGTAGGTTGGACTTGGACATGCACTTGTATCCCGAAAAGTGGGTGCGGGTCATGACAAGTACCACTGAAACAATCGAACCCCTCCATACTACTAGAATCATGGGCCTTGACGATCCCGTCAACCTCCTCCAAAGTCGGGGGTGCCATCAAAATACTGTTGTCCTTGACAAAAATGAGAGGCAGTAATATCGAAAGAATGTTTTCGTCCAATTGTACCTTCGATTTCTGGAATAGCTTGAAGAAGGATGCAACATATTCTGCTTGAATCTTCTCCACCGAGTTTGTCACCTGCCCGTCCTCTTTCTGAATCCTATGGATAGAAAGCTTCTTATGTTCATTGTTGATACAAGAATGGAAGAAAGCAGTTATGATCTCCATCCAAGTCCCATTTGAGCCTAGTCTTCTGCCGCCAAAAGGCTACTTCAATCGCCTTCCATTGTTTAAGAGTTGTCATGGCGGCATGCAATCTGGAATAAAGGGAGGATCTTCGGATCCGTCAAATGCAGCCACTGTCGCCGATACCTCCATTTCTGCGGCTCTGATCGCCTCAAATAATCATTAAAAGCCTCAAAACTCCATCTCGAGAAAGCCTTTCGAGTGGCCGCAACCTAAGTCCTAAGCACATCAATTCGTTAGGGTGAGTGACGTATAGCCAAGTCTCGGCCACCACCAAGGAAGTCCTGGTGGGAAGGCCAAAATGAGAGTAACCTGAATCCTTTCGGCCTACAAGCCAACT
>JANAVB010024994.1:14992718-15134532 GCA_029216955.1 Iris pallida
TTTGGTTATTGATTCTTGAGACATTTACCTTAAGGCTATGATGTTAAATTTAGGTACTTAGTAATGGAGAAGAGATTTTAATTATATTCAATGGCAATACGAAATTGAATAAGATATTACAAAAAAATTGGCTAAGAACAGAAAGAACACAAGGATTTTTGAGCTATAGAAAATATAGAAATTTTTGAGGGAATTTTAAATTGTAAGGAGAATAATATTTGAGGATGTACGTTGAAGGAAACATGAAGGTTGATTTTAATGGAGAATAGGTTTTGTAAGGCCTAGTAGTTTCAGATCGAATAATATAAGGAGAGTAATTTGAACAAGTTCAAGGAGTTCATAAAAACTTGATTTAAAGGTTTCAGATCTAATTTAAGACAAGGTGGAAGAATTTGGATTTATAAGATGATTAGGTGGTTAGTATTGAGTGCTAATAAATAAAAGGGTATGCTTCATGAGTAATATTTTTGAATTTAGGAATTGAGCCTATGATGATCATGACAAGGTCCAATCTTCATAACAAAAGGGTATAAATTCTTGGTGGTAGTCATATAAAGGTTAATTTTCATAATTGGACTTATGAAATAAAGATATGATTGGCAAATGATGATTAGATAAACTTGATGGTATCAGAGAGAGATGATTGACTTGACTTCTCTATGAAACATTGTCTTTTGTTTTCCCTATCAAAAGGAGAAAATTGACTTATTCCATATCCTTGAATTATCCTTTAAAATTTTCAATATCATTGAACCCTAACTCCTTTGATCATGACCAATCGACTTTTGTCACATTTCCTTATCATATTATTATCATGGTCGTACTCAATTGAATTAAATTTAATTATGACCTAGATCTCCATCCTTGGATGCTCATGCTCAGACTTCGATGACCTTGTTCCCCATCTTGCCCAAATCTTGATTTATCCAGAGATTTATCAACCTAGATCGTGCCGAGACTAAATTTTATATATATATATATATCGTATTGGATTTCAATGCTGTTGACAGTCGTGTTTTAAACTTTTGATTTTGATCATATTTAAAATAGTGACCCTATATAGTTAATTCCAGTTATTTTATATAATCACCAATTTTCATATAGGATGATAGACTGCCTTGCAGCCGATGATTTAATATTTTCTTATCTTTTCTAGAATGGCACCCATGACCAGAGCCTGTCCCCAATACGCAGCTGCAGTTTCGGATAAGATCGAGATTGCACTTCCCCCATCTATTGCTCAGGAGGTGTTAGTGTCAGCCCCTGTTTTTCAAATTTGGTTTAATTAGTGTTAATTAGATGTTAATGACCTATTTAGCTTAAAAATGAATTAATATAATTATTAGGAATTTTTCTAGAATTTTTAAATATTTCTAAATGAGTTTTAATTACTAAAAATGTAAGTTTACAATTTTATAAAATATTTTAATTGAGTTTTGCAATTATTTAGATTGTTTAAATGCTGTTTACAATTTCCCAAATGTTCTATGCAAATTTAATTTGCATATAAATAGAGCGGGAAGGATTTGCAAATTTGTTTTTGCATTATACAGTGGGAGGGACCTAACTGTAATTACCTAAAACCTAGGGGCCTTACTGCAAACCTACCCTACCCCTCCCACACGACTTTCTCTCTCCTTCCTTACCTGCCCCCGATGACCGACGACTGACGACCGCCACCGCGACACCGACCTAGCCCACTTCAACCGCCCTATCCTGCCTATAAATACTCCCCGACCCCGAAACCCTAATGGATGTATCGATACATCCAAAATCTGGACCGTTGGATGTTAATCCAACGGTTCAGATTAAATTCAGATAAAATAATACAAGAGACATCATTTAACGCTGATTTAGACTTTTGACCTGTTGGTAACTTGCTTTAGCAGGTCATTCTTCACTTTAATTTTTTCAATAAACATCCTAAATTAACTCATATTACTCTATCTTTCGTCCATCCAAATTAATCTGAACCTTATTTTTTTTTTGGTTACAGGCCATGGTAGTTGTGGTGGTGCTGGTGGTGGTGGAAAGAGAAACGGAGATGAAGAAGGAAATAAAAATTGGTTCGGATCGCGTCGAACGTCGTCGAGCCCTCATAGAACAACGAGGAGTACCAGCTGCGCCGAGAAGAATCGGTCCGCTTCGCGTCGGACGTCGTCGAGACCTCCTCGAACAAGAAGAAGTACTAGCGGCGCCGCTCTAATTTTACTGCCCATGCTATTGTCTTAAATTTTATTTTTCATTTAACAATTTAATATTTTGTTAATAAAGCTACATGTCATGGTGGTGGTGGTGAACTGAGGAAACCTGCTTCTGAGGTCGGGCGGATTATTTTTTAACTTTTCTAAAGATAATATTTTCGAGGCGAATATTTTTTTGGGAGAATGGCCATTCTTTTTGCTTTCAATACGGCGAATGGACGGAGAATGGTACATTTAGGACGGAGAATACGGCGAATGGACGGTGAATACGGCGAATGGACGGAGAATGGCCATTCTCTTTGCTTTTAATACGACGAATAGACGGAGAATGGCCATTCTCTTTGCTTTTAATACGGCGAGTAGACGGAGAATGGTACATTTAGGACGAAGAATGGACGGAGAATACGGCGAATGGCCATTCTCTTTGCTTTTAATACGGCGAATGGACGGTGAATACGACGAATGGATGGAGAATGGCCATTCTCTTTGCTTTTAACACAGAGAATGGCCATTCTATTTGCTTTTAATACGGCAAATGGACGGAGAATGGTACATTTAGGACGGAGAATGGTACGTTCTCTCAAATCTCTTCTTTGTGTAAATTAAATCCAAGGAGGACACAATCCCTAATTTTAGTTATTGCTTAGCAGAGTCTGCTTAGTTGTTGTAAAATTGTGGTGTTGCTTCTGTGACACTTTCATCTTTAATCTCATGTTTTCTATGAATATGTGTTCTGTTTGATTTTAATTTATTAATCTTTCCGTAATTAGTTTTTTTGTTTCATCTAACAATTTAATATTTTTTTTATAAAGCTACAGGGCATGGTGGTGGTGGTGGAAGGAGAAATGGAGATGAAGAAGAAAAGAAGAAGAAGTTCCGGTTCGCGACGGACTTCGTCGAGTTCCTCAATCAAGCGGAATTAAACCTCTTATAGAGTTCCTTAATTGAAGTTGATCACGATAACCTTTTGTATTTTTTCAAACGGATAGTAGAATCTTCCACGAGCCCTCCTCAATCAAAGGGCTAGTAGAATCTTCCTCGAGCCCTCCTCAATCAAACGACTCTCGGAATTTATTTGTCTTTCCATCTTCCTCACTTTTTGTACTTCTCTCTTGCTATATATACAATAGTTTTCTTATTTCATAGTACTATTATTTATTCTAAAATATATAGAATAGTTTTCTGAAATACAATAGTTTTCTTGTTCTCAAGATGTCTACTCGTGTGGTGGGAAATGTAGAAGACGTAGAAGATTGGATGCCAGCTCCAAAAGAAACCTTTATTCCGCGTATGTTGCGCAAGATGGAAGAACATCTGTCGAAGATTTCAGCTGATGTTGCAAAGATCAATTCTAAGCTTTGTTCATTAGAAATTGAACAAATAAATTTATCTCGGCATTTTGAGAAATTTGAAGAATCTCCAGCTTTGAAGAAGGCATCTTCATCTGGAGCCTTTAATAATGTGAAGGTGGTTTCCGTTGTATCTTCTTCCGAAGAGGAGGACGTGGAGCTACAGTATCGTAGTAAAGCATTGGACCAATTTCTCGCATTGGACGCTATAGAAGAAACTGACTTTAGCAGTCCTTCTAAAAGAATGCGTAGAAATTTACATCCGGTCACACCATCGAAAAATTTAATAAGGGGTTCAACCTCGAAGCCTAGCAATTGTACTAGTGTTTCTTCGAGATATTACGACTATATTTTTGCAGATGATAGACCTGACGAGTAAGTAATATGAGTTTTGATTTAATTCCAACAATTTTTTTCCTAATTTATTCGTTTCTTTTCTTAGAGAAATAATATCATCTTGCAACAAAATCTATGTGTCTCGGTGGGAGATGAAGACCTTAGCTCCTTTGACGAAAATTAGCAATGGGGTATGTATAGATAGTATATTTCTTCTTAGATGCCATCTATGTTTACTTCGATTCCATCGCTGACATTTTTAATGATTTATTCAGATTGTAGGTATTGTCTCTGCTCTTCTCACCGCGGAGGAACGAAAAAGAACCTCCAATAAAGCTAATGTATGGTTTTTACCAATAAGAATGTCGGTGAGTGAGCATTTTATTCTTTAATGCATATGCATTAACAATTTTCTCGTTTATTTGTCCTTCGTAATGTATTAATTGATGTGTATGTAGAAAGCCACGTTACCTCCATCCGTCAAAAAGCCTCATGAATTATGGAATAAGTTTAAATATTTTCAGGATTACATGGGATCTTTAAGCACTTGTAAAGAGGTATTAATGTATTTATGTTTAATTATTAATCCTAATTTTTTGAAAATTTACTAATTTGTTTTACCTAATTATCCTGATTCAGATGTACATACCCATTCATTTGGGCGAACACTATACTCTTGCAAGAGTTCTGGTTAAAAAAAGGATTGTTGAAATTTGGGATTCACTTGCATCTAAAGATGATCCGATTCAAAGCAAAACAGTTATAAAAGAAATAGTAAGCTCATATTCATCAATTTTTATGAATTGGATACAAGATACGCGGTATACTAATACATATTCTATTCTGGTAATTATAGCTTTCAAATTTGGATCTCTTTCTCGAAGAAGAGATTTTGAAGCTGAGAGATGCTAGGTTCAGCTTTTCTACTTTTGCAATAAAACGTCCTTCTTATGTTCTCCGCCAAGGCAATTATGTTGATTGTGGGATTTTTGTAATATCATTCATGAAAGACCGATGTAGTCTAGACTACCGTTCTCTCGATGTAAGTATGAAAATATGTCGTCAAAAACTTCAACTTTTTAGAGCAATATTTTTGATGTTATGTTTGTTATATGCAGTTTGATGCGGGAAAGGAAAGATGCAAAGCTGCTGAATGGATTACAACTTCAGAGCACAATGAAGAGCTAAAAAAGAAGTCCAATCTAATTGAATATGGAAGACGATGATTTTTTTTCTTCTTCTTTTATATCTAATGTATGGAAACCCCTAATGTATTATGTTTATTTGTTTTGTAGAGTTGTAATGACATTTTTGCCAAATGGCTTCAATTCTTTTTGATTAAGCAGAATCATTTTTGTCCTTCAAATTAATATAATTAAGCAGAAAGGAGTCTTTTGTCCTTCCATCGAATGACATTTTTGCCCTTCTAATTAATTCAAAACACCCCCGAACCCTTTTATTAAAAAAGAAAAAGAAAAAAGAAAACCGTTTCGGAGCTTCCTCTTCTTCCATAATCCACTCTGTACTCAAACCTAGGTCATTCTCCTCCAAAATCTTCAAACCTTCCTCTCCATTTGCAATATTCACACCATGTCGGCATCAGCGGCAGAATCATCACCTGCAGCATCACCAATTAGAGAAGATGCACCAGTTACAGAAAATCCAAAAAGCGATAGACGGAGAACAACGAAAACCCTATTCAAAGAAAGTTGCATAAAGGAAAAAGGAAAAAGTTGCTAAACAAAAAGAAGTGCAAGAAGAAGTGCAAACAGAAGGTATAACTTTAATTTTATGTTCGCAAATTCTGTATATATTACAAGGAAAATGACATTCTCCGTCATAAAACGCATTTGAATATTAAATTCTATTCGCCGTTTAATTTGGAACGGAGAATTTCATTCTCCGTCTAACTTGAAACGGAGAATGCCATTCCCAGTGTTAAAACTCATAAGAATGGCCATTCTCCGACCTAATTTTGTTTTTTTTGTTTTGTAGAAAAAAAATCTGTCAGGAACAAGGATTCAAGACTTTTCCGTTCTACCTTCAAGCCAATGCTAAATCTTATGGAGGAGGTCAATCGAGATGTTGGCCGTTTACCTGAGCCAGTTATTGGTTCCTTGAAGAATACCGGTTTTCTGGAATTTTGTCGAGATTTTCTACCAAAACAGAGTCCACGTCTCCGAAGTGGCCAAGGTCTCCGAAGGGCTTGAGAATTTAATTGCAAGTTACACAGAAGAAAAAGATGGCGTCGGGTGCTTTGAATTGAGCACCACTGTTAAAATTGCGCCAAGCGTCGAGGATATGGCAGTCATATTCGGTCTACCGCTGAATGAAGAAAGCGATGATGATATTTCTTACAGAAGATTGATAAAGAAAAAACAACAGCAGCCCACACGACTAGCATCATTGAGCCTGTGTAGAGATCACTTCATAGGATTGCTGGCTAATACCAAGGACAAACACTCAGAAGTCACAAATAAGGAAGTGAGAGACAAGTTCTCTAAATTGTTACGACGGCTTCGTGGCTGAGATAACGATTTTAATCCAGATGATTTGGCCAAGCTAATAATCTTCCACTTGTGCCAAACAATATTCTTCACAAAGTCTGGCGGTTCAAATTGCCGTACAGATTCTTGGCCTTGGTAGACAGTGTGGACGTCATCAACAGTATATGCTGGCCAAGGTTAATCCTGTCATATGTAATGGATAGCATAAAGCGGAGTAGAAGCAAAACTGAACAGGGGGATTACTCAATGGCTTTCCACAAATTGGAAGGTTGCACAATATACTTCCTCTATTGGTTTGCAAAACATAGTAAATTTGTGGAAAGGAAGTTCGCCCCAATTCCTGATTACCCAAGATTTTTCACATGGAATGGGTACGAAATCTCAAACTTCTTCAAGGCCGAATATCACAACAAAATGAGATCGAAGATGATATTTGAAGATCTGGTTATACCTGTTGGGGAAGAAGAAGGGCACAAAGAAGATGAGCCACCTATAGAAGAAGTTAAAAAAGAGGGAGAGGAAGAACACCAAGAAGCAGGTGGGGATAATTTTGATGAACAACGGATACCACAGCATCATAAAATTGGCGCTGTGATGGATGACTCAGCAAAGGAATTGGAGGATTTAAGAAGACATCATTATGATATTCTTGCGCAGAATGAAGAACTCAAAGAAAAGTTAGAAGAGATGGAGGCACAAGGAGCGCAGTTACGTGCAGCCAACTTTGGGAATGCCATACTCAAAGAAAAGCTGAAAGAGCTCAAGGCAGAAAAAGAGCAACAACGTGCAGTCAACGTTGTGATGGAGGGCTTTGTGCATGAACTGGAGGATTTGAGAAGACATCATTCTGATATTCTTACGCAGAATGAAGAACTCAAAGAAAAGTTAAAAGAGATGGAGGCACAAGGAGCGCAGTTACGTGCAGCCAACCTTGAGAACGAGAAACTCAAAGAAAAGCTGAAAGAGGAAGCACAACAACGTGCAGTCAACGTTGTGATGGAGGGCTCTGTGCATGAACTGGAGGATTTGAGAAAGCAGAATTCTGTTCTTAAATCAGAGCTACATGCACAAGGTAAAATCTTTTCTATTTCAAATTTTTGATTTGGAATCTTCCAGGAGAATGACTATTCTCCGTGTATTATAACACGGAGAATAGTCATTCTCCGTGTTATTTAAAACGGATAATTGCTATTCCCTATCATTTCGATACTGGAAAGGTTATTCTCCGTGTAATTCCAAACGGAGAATGCTATTCTCCGTATTATATTACACGGAGAATGTCATTCTTCGTGTTAGGTTCACATCATACATTTCATTGTTGTTTGTTTTATTTCAGTGCGAACAACCGAGCAACTCAGAGAAACAAATGAAAGGCTCGTTGAGGAGAAAAGGGAGCTTCAAAATAAAGTTGAATCGATTAATATTGAAGCCAATGAAAAGGATAGAAAAATTCAAGATCTCGAAGCCATGGTTGTAGCACTTCAGCGTGAAGAGTTTCAAGCAGCTGCTGAACTTGCTGCTCCAAGAGAAGTCAGAAGAAGAGGAGGATCGGGGGACAGATGTTAATAAAAAGCAATACAATTGGAGAGGATAATAAAAAACGGAAGGTTAACGCCGCTCCGAAATCTCGAGAAGACGCCAAAATGGCTGAATTAAAGAAGAACCGTGTCATACTAAGGGAATGCGATGAACTCTTACTTTGGAAATATGCGGATGAAGAGCTGAAGAAACAATACATCGACATCGTAATTCCCAGAAAGAATTCTCCAAAGTATGTATTCTGAACCCTTTTTTTCTTTCATTTTTTCTAGACTTTTTTTCACAATTATGTAATGAGAATCTATCTTTATTAATTTAATCTAAACTAAATTTATGTGCAGTGATATGGTATACGAATTTTATCCGGAAAAGGGTGAAAATGGAGTTTCAGTCCAGCTGTCGGCAGTAGACATGCAAGACATACTCAACTATGACGACATGGAGGCTGGCATACTGGATATAATAATAAGAAAGATGAGAAAAATTCAAGGCAGTAAAAGGTGTGCCCCGTCTAGTTCAAAGGAGGTGCCATTGATCCAGAAAAAAAAAGCCGACGCCCCAACCACATAAGTGGTCTGCATTCATGATGGCCCACACATTGGTAAGAATTCAAACAGAAAAATCTATATTCATGTGTAAACCAATGAAAAATGACAGAAAAAATTACTCATGATATTGTGTATTGTTTTTGGAAAACAGACCATCGTTCAACGTGCCAATGAAGAAAACGCAAAAGCCGGCGCCTTTGAAGACATCCAAACAGATTTAGTAGACTTCGTCATGGGTTTGGAGGACGACATAGAGTTGCTATTCATCCCACTCTTTAATGCATCCATCAAACACTATACTCTGCTCACATTCAACTTTATCTCCTACGACTGGACACACTACAACTCCTTGAGGCAAAACACGTATGATACGTGCAAGGTGGATGCAGAATTAATGAAGAAAACCTTAGAGCCTATCGTCAGGAGAAAAGTTGATATGATGAGGGAGAGATGCCCGACGAAGAAGGAGTATGAGAGAAAAGTGCTGAATTGTTCTCTAAATTGCCCATAACAACGGGCACCCAACTGCCTCTTGTACACGGCGTATTATATGAATATGTTGACGACTCCTCCCTTCGAAATACCGGGAGGAAATGACAATGAAATTCACCAGAAGATGACAACGATGAGGTTGGCATGGACTAAGGAGTTGCTTTCAAGCAAATATGTAACACGAACCAAGTAATGACATTGTAAAACAACAATGTATTTATGATGTAATTGGGCAAGGAACTTCTGTCTTTTATAAGCTCTGCTTTTATAATATAATTATTTTTGAATTACATTTACATTGTCAAAACCACAAAAGTTTGACTTTTATTTACATACGAAACAACTCGAACTCATGCGCCAAGTTGCAGTCATTTTTATAATAAGCTCTCCCAACTTCTGCCATTTATTGGCAAAATTTAACAACTCGAACTCATGCGCCAAGTGGCAGTCACTTTTATATCATTAATACCAATGAATCTGCCATTTATATGCCATTAATACCAATGAATTCTTCCATTTATATGTAATTTATTCCTAATGAATCTGCCCCTTCGGATTATATTCTCCGTTTTATCTGGAACGGAGAATAGAATTCTCCGTTTACTTGAAACGGAGAATAACTTTTCCGTTTAAATTAAATCGTTTGAGGATTCTATTCACCGTTTATTTCGGAACGGATAATAACATTCTCCGTCTGTCTTGAAACGGATAATAAACACATTAAAATGTTCATTCGCCGTTTTTATTTAAACGGAGAATGACGTTCTCCGTGTCTTTTGAAACGTAGAATGTTATTCTCCGTTTAGTTTGAAAAGGAGAATGAAGATGAGCTTGATGAGAATATGACGAGGTTGGTATGGGCTAAGAAGACTACAATGATGAGGTTGGTATGGGCTAAGAATTAGATTTCAAGAGAACTTCTGTCTTTTATAATGTCTGCTCTGCTGTCTTTTATAATAAAATCCTTTTTGAGTTACATTTACATTGTGAAAACCACGAAAACTTTGACTTTTTGAGTTACATTTGCATTATGAAAGTCTGAAATACTACATAAAATCCTACTATCAAAAAAAAAGTTGAATGTGAGCTGCGTGCGGGTATCGCAGAGCAATGGAACTCCTTGAGGCAAAGGAATTCCTTGAGGCAGTGGGTTCCTTTGCCTCAGTGAGTTCCTTTGCTCGGAGGATGCACGATGAAGTGACTTGCCTCAAGGAGTCATCCTACGGTTCCTATGCTCTGACGATGCACGATGAATACCATCTACTACGTAGACACGAACTAAAAGACGACAGAGAACAACACTCCTTCACAGTCGAAGCTTTCAATTGAATTCCTTGAGGCAAATCACTTCATCGTGCATCGTCAAAGCAAATGGATCTTCCTGAACAAAGGAACTCCGTGCATAGTCAGAGCAATAGAACTCCATGAACAAAGGAACTTCGTGCATAGTCAGAGCAAATCAAAGTGCGAGCGCAATAAATCCAAACCCACACTCTGTCGGAGCGCTCGCACTTTGATTCGCTCTGACTATGCACGGAGTTCCTTTGTTCATGGAGTTCCATTGCTCTGACTATACACGGAGTTCCTTTGTTCAGGGAGATCCATTTGCTTTGACGATGAACGATGAAGTGATTTGCCTTAAGGAATTCAATTGAAAGCTTCGACTGTGAAGGAGTGTTATTCTCTGTCGTCTTTCAGTTCGTGTCCACGTGGTATTTATCGTGCATCGTCAGAGCATAGGAATCGTTGGATGACTCCTTGAGGTAAGTCACTTCATCGTGCATCCTCCGAGCAAAGGAACTCACTGAGGCAAAGGAATTCCTTGAGGCAGAGCACCGTGCAAAGGCATCCTTCTTCATCATGGAACATGTCGAAGAAATAGACTCCTGGCGGGCGCTTCGACAGAGCGTTAGAACGATAATAAATCCATACCCAAGCACATCTCAGTCTTCTGAAGGACTTTACCACCGTGCATCGTCGGACCCATGGAACACGTAGAAGAAATAAACTCCTGGAGGCAAAGGAACACCGTGCATAGTCCGAGCTAATCAACGTGTGGGCGCTTCAACAGAGCGTGGGTTGGCAATAAATCCAAACCCAGGCACATCTCAATCTTCTGAAGGACTTCACCACCAAAGCTTCTTCGAACGAGGAGATCGAATTTCATTTGAAAAGCGTTTTGCCAAGGCGGAGGATTGGTAGAGTACATCTCCACAAGAAAAGCTAAGTGAGACGAGAACAAACTCTCTCTACACTACTGCCATTTATAGGCATGGAATAACTCGGACTCATGCGCCAAAAAGGCAGCCACTTCGAATTCAATTCAATTAATTTTCATCAATACCAATGCATCTGCCCCTTCTCAAGTAAAGCTAAGTAAGACTAGAACAAACTCTTCAAACTACTGCCATTTATATGCCATTAATACCAATGAATCTGCCCCTTCGAATTCTGCCAACTTTGATACCCCCTACTGTATCAAAGTTTTTTTCTTGATACAGTAGGGGGTATCAAAGTTTTGATACCCCCTATGTATGACATGTGGGCCCTTTCTGCTTTATAAAATGTGTACACATATATATATACACATAAATTTTAAGAGGGCCCACATGTCATACATAGGGGGTATCAAAATTTGATACCCCCTACTATATCAAAATTTTGATACCCCCTATGTATGACATGTGGTCCCCTCTTGCTTTGTAAAATGTGTAAACATATATATATATATATACGCATAAATTTTGAGATAGCCCACATGTCATCCATAGGGGGTATCAAAACTTTGATACCCCCTACTGTATCAAAGTTTCTCTCCTGTATCAAAGTTTTTTCCCTTTTAAATGGGCCCCATACATAACTTACAAAAAAAGTATAAATAAAACAAAATTTTGTTATAGTCAAGATTTGAACCAATGACCTCTTAAATACAAGTCTAGCATTGTAACCACGACACCATAATAGCATTCTCCGTGTTTTATTAAACGGAGAATAGAATTCTCCGTTTTGAATTACACGGAGAATAGCATTCCCAGTGTTAAAAACACATTAGAATGTTCATTCTCCGTATTTTATTAAACGGAGAATATAATTCTCCGTTTTGAATTACACGGAGAATAGCATTCCCAGTATTGAAAAGTAAAAACACATTAGAATGTTCATTCTCCGTTTTATTTTGAAATGGAGAATGATATTCTCCGTTTCATTTGTAACGGAGAATTATATTCTCCGTTTTGAACTGTACGGAGAATGCCATTCCCAGTATTAGAACGATTGAGGATTCTATTCGCCGTTTAATTTGGAACGGAGAACGGCATTCTCCGTTTAACTTGAAACGGAGAATAAGATTTCCAGTGTTAAAAACATATTAGATTGTTCATTCTCCGTTTTAATTTGAAATGGAGAATGATATTCTCCGTGTCATTTGAAACGGAGAATGATATTCTCCGTTTTGAACTGCACGGAGAACATATTTTCTCCATTTTTGATATTCTCCGTTTTGAACTTGGAATTTGATATTCTCCATTTTATCTAATTGTCTTCTCAAACTTTTGCATTGGAGAAAATATTTTTTATCTAATTGTCTCGTGTGAATGACATCTTGCCACATAAGAAAGACATTGTCTTAAGTCAACGACGTTTCATTTTATTCCATTTGCTCTTTGTCGCTATTTCGCTTTCGTACTTTACAATTACGATAATTGTGACCCAATTTTTTACAAAATCTACATACTCTAGGCTTCGGGATAGGCTGACTTTCTGTAGGCTGGCTTGATTTCCCTTGAGAAGGCCTTCCTTTTGTGGCTACCGGATTTGGCTCTTTTAAAGCTTCATGCACTCCATGAACTGCATCAGCTACCATTTGTTCTTCTTCACCAATATCGGTCACCATTTCTTTCAACTCCATCAGAACAGACGACATCAACTCCGTTCCCCTCTCTTGAATTTTGCTTGATTTTTTACAATAGTATGTAAACAGATTAACTTGTTCATGAATACCACCATACCTTCTGCTCTCAATAGTGTCTGGGTGGATGAATCTTCTTTCTGAGCCAGGTCCGGAAAGATAACTCTCTTTGCAATCCTTGAGCCAACGGGATTTTATCAAGTTCTTTGGAATATCTCCAATTTGCAAACTCTTCATTGCTGAAAAAATATGCCTACAAGGAATCCCCTTGGTCTCCATCCACAAGCATTCACAATTTATGATGTTGTCGGCCGGATAAAATATAACCTTCCGGTTGACACTGTTTGGCGATATATACTTTTGGACAGTACAAACTTCTGACTCTCTTATGATGTGATGATGGAGAATAGTATATGCATCAGAACGGGTGATTTCCTTCCTTACATCTAAAAACACCGTTTTAGTATAAATTGCGACAAATTTACCTTCTATTACGGCCATGCTAGTTTGATTCACAACTGGTGTTGAGAGTTTATCATTGACATGCTTACCCATCTGGCCGTAATGTAAGGCCGCCAAAGCGTAGTCACAATTTTGAAGGGCCTTCCATAGTGGCAGCTTCTCATTCAAAAACCTTTTCAGAAATGCGTTCATAGATTCACATCTATTTGTTGCAGTAGAACCGCCAAAATAATTTCCACGTAGGAATGTGTCCGCCCATCGCTCCCTCGTTCTGTACAATATAGTGGTCCACTCATTGTTCTCTACATTATAATCTGTTAGCATCTGCTGCCAACGGTTTTCAAATTCATCGACTGAATAGTACCTGTTTAGAAAACATGGACAGTAACTAAAGTTGTGATATTGTAACAACAACATACTTCAAAGTAAAGTAGCAAGTGTGCGATGTACCTTTTAATCAGAAGACTCAGTTTATTGTGAAAACCCTCTCGGTGTACATGTTTGGCAGCATTGTTTAGGATATGCCATGAGCACGTTCGATGAACTACGCTGGGCATTAAATCCTCAATTGCTTTATTCATGGATCTGCAATCATCCGTGAGAACTGTCACTGGTAATTTGCCATTCATACACTCTAGAAATTTTTCTAGAACCCAAGAATATGTCTCTGCAGTCTCATTATGGATCATTGCAAACCCAAACACACAAGTCATCGCATGATTATTTGTACCCACTAGAACCACCAACGGCATTTGACTTCTATTTGTTTTATATGTAGAATCGAATGCTAGTGAATCTCCAAATAATTCGTAATCGAATCGACATGCACCGTCAGCCCAAAAGAGATGGGTCAATCTGGAATCTTCGTCTACCTTGTACGCGTACAAGAAATCTGGGTCACTGCCCTCCTTAGATTGAAGAAATGTAAGTGTTGTCGTAGCATGAACATCGTCTAGTGCTCTACTATCTTGAGCTAGAGCGTTGTATAAATCCTTTCTCGTCCATCCAACCTTATCCCAGGCACCTTTCTTCTGGATAATTAAATTCCATATCTGTCCAGTCCCCATACCTGATTGCTTCATAAGCTTAATTTTTTTCAACTCTGCGGGTGATATCGTACGATGGGATCTCAAAAAAACTGTTTCATAATCATTCGCCAGGTTATGGTTGTGATGTACATGAAATTTTTTGACGGACCACATCTTTGTTTTATGGGTGTACCCAATACGAAAAATTGCTTTACAACCACTTCTGCTTTCACTTCTTGGCTCACGAACCCTGTTTGGAGCTTCCTTGTATTTCTTGTGTCTGAATCCCGCATTCGAACAACACCAACTACGGATCATCACCATCCCAGATTTGTTTTTCTTTACCTCATTCTTTCTAATACTGAAACCATATGCTTTTGAGTATATCCGGTAGAATGTCTCTGCTTCTTCAATAGAGTTAAACTGCAGACTGACAATATCTTCTTCTAAGAGCTGTTTTGGATCTTTGTTAATGTTGGCAGACTGTAATATTTTTTATCGTCACTGCATCGAAATCCAATAGAGATTCACCGTCGTCCCTAAGAACAGAATAAAACAAAATGAACATGAGAAATAGATGTAAAAATATAATGCATTTCTTAAATCTATTAGAAAGGGTGATGCGAAATAACATTTCGTTATTTGCGTTGATAGCGTCGTCGTCGTTATGATGCATTCTTCCATCGTTTTTTTTTATCTTGTTCTTTACTGTCTCCTAAGTTAACATCTTCCAAACTTTGCTCATCATCCAAATCATCTGACAGTCCTCTTGAAAGGAAGCTTTCTTCATCGACGAAATCTTCCACACGTTCATCACTTTCTCCATGTGACGTCGACATTGAAGAAAATAGAGTGTGTTAGAAACTAGCAGAAGAAACGAAGGACAAGAAACAATACAAGAAGAAAGAGTAATTCTATATTCGTACCTCAAAATTGTCCCTCTAATATATAGCCCTCCCATCTGATGTGGCATGTTAAATAATAGTGTGTGTCATCTGACATGACTGATGACATGGCAAATTTTAATCCAAAAAGTTAACTACCCAATTTTCTACATAATAATTTAACGTTAATATCAATGTTAATTTAATGTTAATATTAATTTATGTTAATATTAATGTTAAGGTTAATGTTAATATTAATATTATTGTTAATGTTAACGATAATATTAATATTAATGTTAATGTTAATATTAATATTAACTTTAATGTTAATTTTTATTTTTAGTTTTATTTAAAAAAAATTGCCACGTCAGCTGCCCGATCAATATATCACGTCAGCTGTCACGTAAGGATGGACAGTTTGAAAGTGCAATTTGGAGGTACAAAAAGCATTATTCAGGAAGAAACAACTTCCAACAAGGCAACAACACAACCTTTTCGTCTTCCTTGTACTCCGCCACGTGGCCCTCTTTTGATGGTTCATGAAAAATCTTGAGTGATTCTAGGAGCAAGCATAATTTTAAGGAAACAACTTCCAACAAAACAACTTTCTCGTCTTCTGGGTACATGTATTATTAAATTGTGTAGCTAATAACGCATGAGGAAGCATGCAACAGCAATCTCCACGTGGCCCTCTTCTGTAGGATAACGCATGCAGCAGCATTTAATGCTACGAAATCCTATTGTCTTGTTATGTGTTGTGTATCCTATGTGGCATGAGGCAGAAGACAATAACTTGCATAGGCGGCTATATTCACAAATGACAATAAGTTTAAAAAGTCATCTCCAATGCAAAAAAGTATTGAGAAGACAATACAAAGTAATTTTTTACGACTTCCAAGACAACTTTTACTCTTCTAATGATATGGTATCAGTGTTAATTATTAAATTGTGTAGGATAACGCATGCAGAGCATTTAATGCTACGGGATCTGTTGTGTAAGGAACACAACCTGTGAGAGAGAACCCGAGAGAGAGAGAGAGAGAGAAAGAGAGAGTGTGGGAGATGACTAGATTTTAAACTTAAAATTCAATTTTTGGTCATCATTACTAATAACTAGTTCGCACGTACGAGTTTAGACGAACACTAACCGAGCCCCGAGTAACGTGACATCAGTTAGCTATGTTTCTAATACCGTGGTATTCCTGTTAATTTAAAATTTACAATATTATTGAAACTAATGTTAATACTAAAATTTAAAATAGTTTTTGATTTAACATTTACTTAAAACTAGTTAAAGTTAAAATTGCATTCTTTTTTATTTAAAATGTAATTGGAACTACAATTAATATTAACATTCGCTTGTCCCGTAGTTTAAGTCGTATTTCACTGCTTCTTGCTTAAGTCTATGCACCCAAAGAACTTGATTGTTCAAGTCGAACGCGTGCACAGCACGTTCCCTCGATACAAGGCTTGACATAGCCCTTGCTTGTCAAGTCATTGCACGAACACATTAGAAAAGAGTTTTGTTGGGCTATCGAAGTATAGCAAGCACCATCCCGTGTCACGTGCATTTGTTAAGCAGTGAAAGGGTGTGAAGGCCACTGGCAATGTCAAGCCATCATGGACTATAGCTGGGTTAGACGACGACCCTTTTGTTGCGGGCCGAATCGGTCCCTTGGCCTAGGGATGGATTGGTTGAAGGAGCAATACACAAGAATAGACTGCCATATTGGCAAGATTATTTTTGGTATTCCCGGTGAGGCAGAGTTTTCATTTTCCGATGAGGCAGAGATTTCACCATCGACTTGATTCCAGGGACGGCACCAGGACCGGAGAGAGTCTACAGGATGGCACCTTCAAAGTTGGAAATCTTGTACAAAATGATTGAAGAACTCAGATCAGAGTCATAGAGAAAGTCATCCAGAAGACATCATTCAGATCGAGGTATGGACATTGGGATTTCTTTGTTATGCAATTTGGAGCGACCAGTGTGCCAGCCTTATTCATGGACCCCATGAATCGCATCTTCATGCACTATTTGGATCAGTTCGTGATAGTGTTCATAGACGACATCTTAGTCTATAGCTATAGTGCCCCGTCCCTACATCGTGACCGACAGGTCGGGATCGATTGACTCGATCGAACGGGAACGGTTGAATTAAGATCCATTCTCTCGCTTGAAGTAAACTCAAGGTGAGTGGCTGACCCTCCTCTTCTCGACCCCCTTCCTAGGTAAATCGATAATGTTGTTGCGAATGAAAGGATAAATGCAAGGGCACAAACACGGGAAAGGGATTGAGTTTTCAAAGATAATGTAGGCTATGTCTTAATAACTAAAAGGAAAATATGTCTTCGCACGGTTATGGACAACTTGTCGACAAGGCGATAGTTTCCTCGATCAGCACAGGTTTAGCAGTGACTTACATCGGAGCTAGCTACTTGCGTTGAAAGGACCCCGATTAACAAAGCTATACGTCCAGGATGGTTCCAAAGAAGCCATTCCATAACGTGGAATGGATCTTAATTCAATCGTTCTCGTTCGATTGTCCCGGCCGATTCCGACCTATCGGTCCCAACCGAATCGGTAGCGACATTGTTCCTTTCTCGCGTACCCTATCACGACCCGCACCCGGAGTAAGGGCATGAGTGCGTGACAGCGTCCCAGCCTACACCGTAGAAATGACATAGAACGCTGTCTAGTTCTACTATCTAATAACAGTTATAATATTAAAACTTGTCAAGAACGGTCAACTCCGAATGCAGGACAAGCAATGTCAATATAATATACTCAATAAGCTATGATATTGTTGCGACCGTCCAGTATAGGTATTTATGTATGGTATTTATGGTGCACATCATCTTAATTCAACCGAGTAGTTCAAAGGAGGGAATTATGTATGGTATTTATGGTGCACATTATTAGGACGGGTTGCGACCATCCAGTGTTGTGATAAGCTATGATATCAGTAAGTTTGGGATCCTTCGGATATTGGGCTAGCAACCCGTATCGAAGCGATCATAGTCTTACACATAAGGATGCCAAAGATGCATTACGGTGCGAACCGTCCATGGTCATTACGTGATGACAGACCATGGTCATTGCTGCGACAGACCATGGAGAACTTGCATCAGCTAGCTATGGCAGCAGTGGAGAGAGGTGCACCAGCTACAGTTCAGGGAGCACCATGACTCCCTAGCAGATCACATATCGCTCTAATAATTCAAATCACATTTTATATTTATTGTCGTATCTTATATTCCAGTTCAGCTTTACTTTTCGTATTTTCCACCATGCTATATTTCTATTACTCACATGCTCTACCTACTTTTATACTGTACCATGATTTGAGACTAAGTTCTATTTGAAAGAAGGGTTACAACCCCGGTCCTTGTTTGGTCCAAAGGTTGTAACTCGGCTTCAAATGGTTTCCAAGTCGCCTATATCTTTGTCTTGTATTTTATTATAATGTCTCTTATAGTATTTGTCAATTCATATGGAACTGCTGTTGGTATTTGTACTTGCTTATTTTTCTGACAGGATGTCGTTGACATATTACAATTGTCTCGTGTGACTGATTGCCCGACCTATTATGGGGTCGAGTCTGATGGAGTAGACCCGGGCTGTGGCTTATTAGTAGAGCCACTAGACTTTGCTCACCCTGAGTAGTGTAGCTTAGTTAGGTTTGCCTGGCCTACGAGCTAGCTAGTACTTTTTAGACTGTAGTAGTTTTTATATATTATGTGATTCTCTGGGTTGTTTGTGTATAGCTCTGGACTTGTGTGGATCTTGGACTTATTTCATGTTCTCATCATTCGTATTTTCCTTTCCATACTATCTACCTTAGTTTTACATTTGTGATTGAGACTGTATTGCTATGTCACCTCCATTCGGAGTGTATATACTGTACAGGTACATTTATCTGTTTAGTTGTAGTATTTATAGATGACCTAGACAATGTTCTACCGCCGAAGTTGCGGCGTAGGCTGGACGTAACCACGTACTCGTGCCCCTAATCAGGGTGCGGGTCGTGACAGAAATACGGTGACCTTCATATAGATAGGGCCGGTGGGCTAAGATTAGCGCTGGGTGCAGGCGCAGGGCCTGCCACCCTTATGCATATGTTTAAGTTTACGGTTGGTTGGTTGAATGAAATGATATGATTTCTTATGTAAAGTTCTAACCTTGCAGGCTAGGCGAAATGGGACATAGATGAGCACGATCACAATGTTTATGTTAAGATTATGTCTAACTGTATCTGCCGCAGGGACACGGTGGTGGACAAGTTCAGGATATGTTTGGCTCGAGGCGGGGCTCGGCTTGGACGTCCCGAGGCATAGAGTCCTTAGCGTTCAAGAGGAGCTACCGCATTGGCGTTCGGACTTGCGACATGGAGATGTTCAGCCGAAGACTACTTGTTGGCTATAAAGAGACATAATATATGGAACAATATAATCCTTTGTGAGCTAGAGAGATCATGAGCGTTGTAGCCAATTGGCATGTTGAGTTGGGCTATTCAGAGCCATTGTAACCTTCAGTTCATTATCAATAAAAGAGATTCTTGTTGTATACTACGTTTTCCTTCTGCTGCTTATGTTATCAATTTGAGCTATAAATACTATTGTGAATCTGTTATCTTGCCTTGCACGAGCGCAACTCCAGGCTCGTACGGCATCACGTCCCAGCGATGACGATGATTCGGGTGAAAATTTGATAATGATGAAGACGGTAACTCGGTCGACAAACGTAAGTATCGAGGTATGATCGGAAATTTTTTACAGTAGCATTAATATTAAATCTACATTGGCTTTTCTGTTAATTTAAAATTTACAATATAATTAAAACTAATATTACGAAAATGCTATTTGCTCCCAAAAAATTTGGGTGATACCATCTTCCATTATGTGGCATATGACATGGTTGCTAACAAGACAGCTGACATGGCAAAATTTAACAATAAAATTAATATTAAAATAAACATTAATAGTAAATAAATAATTTAATATTAAATTAACATTGATTAGTATTAACATTAATATTAACATTAACATTAGCATTAGCATTAACATTAATATTAATATTGACATTAACAATAACATTAAAAAAATTTAGGTAATTAATTTTTGGGGTTAAAATTTGCCATGTCAGCTGTTATGTCATCTGCCATGTCAGATGCCACATAATGGAAGACGGCATCACCCAAATATGTTGGGAGCCCAAACGACTAATTACTAATATTAATACAGTGGCATTACCGTTATTTCCCAATAGATTCGTGACTTGTTCGGTCATACCCCTCTACGAGCGGGTTACATACACCCGCGTAAATGAGGGGTTAAATAGCCTTTTCCAAAGAAGAGAACCCATCCGACTAGAGAGAAACAAAGGAAAGAAGAAGAAGAACAGTCACAATGGAGAGGAGCAAGATCAACTGCAGCGGATGGGCCGTCATCCCTACCGAGATTCTCTCGATGATACTGGTACTGTCGGGGATGCCGACGGACGAGGTAATGTGCAACGTGGCCCAAGTTTGCCGTTCGTGGTGGAAGGCGCTCGACGGTCCCTTAGACTATTGGTCTAACGTCGACTTGGTACAGTGGTGCCGGAGGACCCAACAAACCGCTGAGATTAGTTTGACCGTAATGAAGCTCGTGGCTCGCAGTGAGGGATATCTAGGGTCCCTCTCCGCGTACAAGCTCGACGAAGCAGCCTTCTCTTTTGCATGTTTAAGGCCAGTGCAAAATTTTATTTGGTCTTATTCTAATACTTTATTTTTTCTATTATAAAATTTTACGTATAATTTTGTTAATTTCTATTGATGTTTTCCTATTTTTATAATACAGTGGGCAAAATCTAAGGGTGCTGCACATTCCGAAGAGCGACGTGAGTGATGAAACTTTCGTGAGACACTTGGAGTTTCTCCCTGTGCTGAAAGAACTCGACATTAGCTACTGCCTCTATATCACGTCGACTGGAACAATTTCTGCTGGAAATTATTGCCGCCGTCTGGTCAAGCTGAGTAGGAACATGCCCCCTCCGGATTTCATGCTCAGGAACATGTTCGTGCTGGACACAAAAAATGAGGCAGAGGGAAAGGCCGTGGCTGATTCGATGCCGTGTCTCGAGCACCTACATATAGGATTCGACATGTTCAATGGAGACACACTGCGATCTATCATATGCAACTGCAAGGGTCTTCGCCTGCTCGACATACGTGGGTGCTTCAACGTGATCTTCGACGACGAACTCTGGAAAACGAGTGGTATAATGATTTAGATATGTTCTATCATTCCTGGGGTGAATGGTGAAAACCTTAGCATGCATGCATGCATTTATTTATATATATTTTTCACTAGTCTACATACAAGATATTTTTTTATGAGTTCGATTCTCCATTTTGAGCAAATTTTACTTTTGGCAATACTAATTTTTTACATGATTATTTTTTATAAATAAAATAGACTGTGATATAATGACGCCTAAGACGGCTCACTTCAGAGATTTTAACATTTTCCAACACAGATTTTACCATTAATACAACATCTCAGTGTAATCATATCCAAGAGATTTTGCCATTTCCCAACACAGATTTTACCTTCTTCAAAATAAATTCTGGCGGTGCAAATTCCACTCATATTAGTGGTATCAGTGCCATTCACCATAATTAATGGTGATCGATACGAAAACATTGGTTTCTTTTTCACAACCCTTTAAAATCTATTTACATAGCCAAACAGCCAAACTAATTCATCTTCACGAGCCTTCAAAACCAATTTCTATAGATTCAAAATAAAACTAAACAGCCAAACTATTTAAAATTCACAACCCTACAGAACAGTCCTAAATGTAACATTCTCCGTCTTATATGTACCATTCTCCGTCCTACATGTATCACGTCCTACCTCCGTCCTAAATGTACCATTCTCCGTCCTATATTGACCATTCTCCGTCCTACATGTATCATTCTCCGTCCTATATTTACCATTCTCCGTCCTAAATGTACCATTCGCCGTCCTAACTGTACAATTCTCCGTCCAAAATGTACCATTCTCCGTCCTATATTGACCATTCTCCGTCCTACATATATCATTCTCCGTCCTACATTTACCATTCTCCGTCCTAAATGTACAATTCGTCGTCCTAAATGTACAATTCTCCGTCCAAAATGTACCATTCTTAGTGTTAGAGGAACGGAGAATGACAATTAACAGCCAAACAGCCAAACTAATTCATCTTCACGATCCTTCAAAACCAATTTATATAGATTCAAAACAAACCAAAACAGCCAAACTATTTAAAATTCATAACCCTACAGAACAGTCCTAAATCTACCATTCTTCGTCTTATATGTACCATCCTCCGTCCTACATGTATCATTCTCCGTCCTACCTCCGTCCTAAATGTACCATTCTCCGTCCTATATGGATCATTCTCCGTCCTACATGTATCATTCTCCGTCCTACATTTACCATTCTCTGTCCTAAATGTACCATTCGCCGTCCTAAATGTACAATTCTCCGTCCTAGATGTACCATTCTCCATGTTAGAGGAACGAAGAATGGCCATTAACAGTCCCAAAAATTGTTCCATACTAAGTTAAAAAGCATATAATAGCACCCAAAAAATATTAATAATAGAAAAATTCTACAGAACCCAAACACCAGACTCGAACCTAGGCCTTCCATGTAAAAGCCAAACAGCACAACCAACTAAGCCTGGAAAGACATCAATAATGCTAAGTCTACTACCAAATGCTTACAACACTTTTACAACCTTCACCCATTGCTGACATGTGGGCCATGGCCCACATGTCAGCAATGGGTGAAGGTTGTAAGAGTGTTGTAAGCATTTGGTTGTAACTGTAGCATTATATCCCTAACTTCCAATAAGGAATAGGAAGAGTCGGTTAGGAACGTGTATATATATAGGGGTCCCCATTCATCTGAGTAGGTTGCACATTTAAAATGGCTCCAAAATGATCATCTGGTTGGGAACCATTGCCAGAGTCTTCTTCCAGTCGTCGCCGAGCCTCTCCGCATGGAGCACCCTCTGCGCCGCCTCCGGCCCATGGCTGGCTGGCAGCGGCTGCGGACTTTCTGACCTCCTGTGGGTTGTCACTGGAGGTCATCGCTCGACCTCTTCATCCGGCGCCCAACTTTGACCTGTTGCCGATCACTCCGGAGGAACGGGATTCTCTGGAGAAGAGGGAAGCGTTACGCCGCCTGTGCCATAGGGCGGGTGTGCGCACCCTGCAGGACTTTGCGGAGATCCTCCGCGAGGCCAGTGAGGGCTAGACTTTTTTTTTTTTACAGTTTTTTGTCCTCCTCTTGTATACTTCTCCGGAGAATGTTCCGGCGACGAAGCTGGGATTTAATGAAATATAATATTTTGTTAACTCAATTTGTTTTCGGCTACAATCAAACTTTTACAACCTTCTTACAACTTACACCCATTTGCTAACTATAGCATTGCTCTTTATAATTAACAAATCTTGTTACGTCAAATCCATATATCAGCGACGATATCGCCATCAATGACTTGTTACTTCATAGAATTGATTATGCTGCCAGCGTCAATCTTGCCGTCAAATCCATCTTAAATATGATTACAAAGTAAAATAGATGACAACTTTGAGTGTTTCAATTTTACTCTTTTCAAGTACATAGTCTTCTTATTTTCAAAATTTTAATCAAATGGACGACATCATGGAAATATTGAGATTAAACTTCACATTCTTAAATATGTTGTCAAATTTTTTTAAATAAACATGTTTCCACACATTTTTTCAGCCAAATTTTTCAATAATTTATACGGAACACGTGGATATATACTAGTAATAATAGTAATAAATTTAATTTTGGAAAGTAGTTTTTAAAATTAGGGTCTCAAAATCCCAAAGATTTATGTAGTGATTTCACATGGATATATACTAGTAATAATAGTAATAAATTTAATTTTGGAAAGTAGTTTTTTAAATTTAATAGTAATAAATTCGACCGTCTTATACTAGTAATAATAGTAATAAATTTAATTTAAGACTCAAAACTATTCTAATTTTTTCCACTTCCCAAGGTCACATAAGACGGTCGAATTTTCCCTCTACTTCTCTCAAACCCTCTTCCTTCTCCCAAACCCTCTTCCAAACCCTCTTCTAATCAAAATGCCGCCGAAGAAACAACGACCGTCACCGAAGGGAAAGAATCCACAAAGGGATGCGATACAGGCCCGAAGGGCAGAACTTGCAAGGGCGGCGAAAACCAAGATTATGGTCGCTAGGGCAGAGGCCGAAAGGGCAGCGGCGGAAGCAGCGGCGGCGGCAGCGACGATGAAGGCGGAAGCGGCAGCCAAGCTACGTGCAAAAAAGGCTAAAAATACTCATTGCTCGACAAAGACCGAAAAATCTATCTTCGATACAGAGTCGTCAGAAGACTCAACTTATGAAGATCGAAGGCGTACTCAAGTGAAGGCTAAGGTGGCAACGGATACAGAGTCATCAGCGTACTCTGTGGATTTTGAATCCTCATCAGAAGAGGAAAATGAAGAGGAAGAGCAATCATCAAATAAGTCCCAGGCTGGAGAGGAGGTAAAAAAATTTAAAGACTCAAAAACTAAGAAGATTTACATTAAATATTTCAAGAAAAAGGCTGTTATGCCTGAAAGATCAATTAAGATGGATGATGTCGAAGACGAGGCTTTCCTGGATATATTGAAATTCTATCAATTGGAGAAACTGAACAAATCCTGTCTTGAGAAAATCTCCCAAACAATAGTAAGAGAATTTTACTCAAATCTTCCGGCTGAAATTAAAGTAAAAGAAGAGGATCAACCACTGGTGTTTCTGAGAGGAAAACTGATTAGGATAAATGCTGCTGTCATCAACGAATTTTATGGATTTGATCCAGTTCCTGAGTTTGATATGAAAGATATTGATAATGTTTCCATGACGGATGCAATTCATGAGATTACAAATGTTTCGATGGGTGCCAAGACCCCTCAAAATGTATACAAAGATCAATTAAAAACTTTGTATAAATTGTTGCATGCCTACGTATCTCAAACACTCAACCCTACTGGACATGAGTTTTCCATCCATCCCGAGGGAGTAAAATTTCTTTATTATATGGGGAAGAAAAAAAGGATGGATATAGGTTCCTACATGTTCAGTAGAATGATGCATCTCGTAGGAAAACCAACTGCAAGGACAGCTCTCCCTTTCGGAGGATTTGTATGCTCGATGGCTAATAAACATTCTGTCCCAAGCTTAGCAGGGGATGTTTATATTAAAAACAAAGGCCCCATGAGAAAACTAACCTTCACTCGAATGTTTGGAAAACGGGCAGCAGCTGCAAGCAAACCATCGACATCTGGAAAATCATCAACTTATGGAATCAAAAACACTAAGGACAGGGTTGATGACCTATACAATTTTGTTGCTGCAAACTTTGAGAATGTCTTCAAAGAGATGAAGACTATATCCGACAACCAGAAATTGATTCTGGATAAGATTAACCAGATAGAGGTTGAATTTGCTGACCAAGAATAAGATTTTCCTTCGCTCGTGAAGAAGGTAAATAGGGCTAGCCCAAACTCTTATGTAAAAATACACACTGTGTACATTGACACTTTAATGCTAGCCATCACTTTGATACTTCTATTTATGTTTCTGGATGTCATTTCTACATATAAAGTGAGTCAATACTGACTATAATTTTTCTTAATCCGTCCCTCAAGGTGTAGGTGAAGGATATTTTGAGAAAGAAGAAGAAGTAGGAAAAAAAGAAAAAAAACAAGAAAAAGAAGATGGAGACGGCTATGAAGATTCATCTTTTGAGTTTTGAATGTCTCTTATTTCAATTTGGATGTAATATTTGACTTGTAATATGGTTCTGAATATTTGTTGGTCATGGCGGACAAACTAAATTTTGTGTTTGAAATATTGTAAGACTAAACTTTTCGCTTGTACTAAGTGCATAGTTCGTAATTTGTTTTAAAAATGTAATATGGTCTTGAATTTAGAGTAGGTCTGATATTTATTTGGATTATTGTATTGTGAATTATACAGGTTCTATGTTGAATTACTAACGTGGATTGGGCAGATTACTGTAACGTGGATTGGACAGATTACTGTAACGTGAATTATGCAGTTTATTGGACTTGGAATGAAGTATACTTAATTTGATTATGATTTTTTGGTTGAAGCGTTTATTTGGTTGGCAGTTGGCCTTCATAGATGATATTAATATTTTGGTGTATTTTTTTGATTTGCAGATGCCCATCACAGATTTCATGAGTCCTGGGTGCATTGCTAGGGTTACAGGTGGCCTTATTACGGATGCATTACTGGGATCACTGAAACTTTATTTGATTGTAATATGTTTTGCTTTCTGTAAAAAATCATTACATCGATGCCATCAGTATGAATTCGATGCCAGTGCCTCTTCATCCCTTGTTATTGCTGAAGCAAAATTGTAATCCTGCCTGTTCATCCCTTGTTTTTGCGAAAACATAATTTTAATCCTGCATGTTCATCCTTTGTTATTGCCATCAGTACATCGATGCCATCAGTATGAAGTCGATGCCAGTGTAATGCATAATGTAATGTAAGAAAATTCTCTTTGATAGTAGGTTAATTATATTCAAACATTCGCAAGAAATTTTGTTCAGCTATACAGTAGAAGCCTGATAAAATGATATTTGGATTATCTTGAAAATGATTTAATATTAAATGAATGTACTATGGTAAATGATATTAAAAATACTGTAAATATTTGGTGAAAAAAATATGAGATACTTGAACATTTCCAGTCCTAAATGTACCATACTTTGTTAAAAGCACAGAGAGTGTCCGTTCTCCGTTTTCAAAGAACGGAGAATGGCCATTCTCCATGTTAAAGGAACGGAGAATGGCCATTCTCCTTAAGAATGGCCATTCTCCGTGTTAAAAGCAAAGAGAACGGCCATTCTCCGTCCATTCGCCGTGTGAAAAGCAAATAGAATGGCCATTCTCCGTCTATTCGCCGTGTTAAAAGCAAAGAGAACGGCCATTCTTCGTCCATTCGCCGTGTGAAAAGCAAAGAGAATGGCCATTCTCCGTCTATTCGCCGTATTAAAAGCAAAGAGGATGGCCATCCTCCGTGTTAAAAGCAAAGAGAATGGCCATTCACCGTCCAAATAAAATATTTTCTTCGAAAAAATTATCATTAGAAAAGTAAAAAATATTTCGTCCGATCAATACAGATTTTTTTTTAAATAAGTGAGCAGATGATCCGCCCGATCTCAGAAGCAGGTTTCCTCAGTTCACCACCACCACCGTGACATGTATCTTTATTAACAAAATATAAAATTATTAGATAAAAAATATGATTTCTGACAATAGCATGGACAGTAAAATTAGAGCGGCGCCGCTGATACTTCTTCTTGTTCGAGGAGGTTTCGACGACGTCCGACGCGAAGCGGACCGATTCTTCTCGGCGCAGCTGGTACTCCTCGTTGTTCTAGGAGGGCTCGACGACGTTCGACACGATCCGGACCGATTCTTATTTCCTTCTTCATCTCCATTTCTCTTTCCACCAAAACCACCAACACCACCACCACGACGGCCTGTAACAAAAAAAAATTACGAAATATTAAATTGGATGGACTTTTGAGAGAGTAAATATGAGTTAATTTAGGGTATTTATTGAAAAAATTAAAGTAAAGAATGACCTGCTAAAGCAAGTTACCAACATATCAAAAGTCTAAATCAGCATTAAATGATGTTTCTACACTATTATTAAATCCGAACCATTGGATCAACATCCAACGGTCCAGATTTCGGATGTATCGATACATCCATTTCCAGCAGATGTATTGTAGAACGACCCTATATATATATATATTGCCTTAATAAATGTGAATATATCTATATGTATATGGATTGATTATGAATGTAACCATGGGGAATTTGGACAGATTAGGATCAACCCAATGAGCTTAGTTTAGTCGAGTTGACCGACAAGTTGACCAAGTTGACAAAAGTCAACTTTGGGTCAAACTTGATCCAAATCGACTCAAACGAACTTCGAACGACTTGAAAACTTGTGTGACCTAAAAATTAGTAAACGGACTAGTTGACTTAGTATTGACCAGGTTTGACCAGAGTTGACCAGGTTTGACCACTATTGACCAAGGTTGACTTTGACCTAGAAGGACTTAGACACATGTAGAATTGCATTGTAGCCCTTTCTTTTTATATGTTAGACCATGTTGTGACTTGTGGTTACTTTAAATAGGTTTACATCACTCCAGTTCAGTTACATATCCTCATCAGCAGCTCGGATTGTCAGGCGAGTACATTCTCTGACCGTTTCATTCTTGCTTGGACGTATTTACTTGTTATAAACTAGTTTACTTGTTGCTGACACGATATATCACGGATTAGTACTATATGGATCTCTTCATGCGATGTTATCCCCTCGGATACATCGGGTATATTGTGCTCATGTACTTTATCATGTGCATCGTCTACTCATTATATTCATATTTATTCATGTATACTCATGTGACATTCATGTACACTCATGATCATGTGAGCCTTCATGTATAACCCAATGTGCATGTGGACTAGCTATCCATATAATGCACTACTTTCATGTGTAGTAACATAACCTGGACAGATCCTTGTGTACTGATTGGGGCAAGGGAGTATTTATTTGGTTATGTGATCTACACCATTTCATCTATAACTCCAAACTAGATTTAAGTCATGTATAACCTAAACCTGTTTACATAACCAAATATGTCCTCTAAATCACGTAGTTAGCTCAATTTTCTTATCTATATCATGTATATCTATTTCCACTATATCATGTTCTTCTTTTTACAGTCTCTCTATTATTTCTTTATTAGCAGTTCATGTATATTATTCTATAACTTGTTTCATATTTCCTTTCTTGTTATGAACTGTGTGAGAGATATGCATTCGTTCCTGTCCTGACTGGACCTTTGACAATATTACAGATGATGAGGATTGCTGCGACACTTACTATGGAGCATGCCTATTTGACGCAGGTGACATGGACCCTCAGCAGGATCCAGTAGTCGCTAAGGACTTGCCATGAGTTATATTAGACTTACATCTTTATCTAGTTGTTGAGACTTTGTGATTGTATTGAGATTTATTATGGTGTGGTTTGCACCAGGATTATTATTCATTTTGTGACTCTCTGTTGAGATTATCTTTCTCCTATTCCATCTTAGTTATTGTGATTGAGTTGTACCATATGTATATTATTCTCCAATTGGAGCATATTCTAGATTATGTTAGATGTTGGACCTAGGATATCGTTCTACTACCGTCGACACTGCGGCGTAGGCTGGACGTACCCACGTCTTGTGCCCTTACACCGGGTGCGGGTCGTGATACATTTTTAGTGGTGGCCTATGTAGGTCCAGAATTGCGGTGGTATTCGAACTAGAGTATTACCACAACATGCAGTAGGATATAGGATATAGGTTTGAGATACTCAATCACATTAGGAAAACTCTGATCCAATACTTGCCATCTAAATTCTTGTTGATTAAATGCCTTGCTTTGAATAATAAACTGTCATCTTTGATTTTTTTTGCTTCCTTCTCAGTAGTTGCTTCTTGTTTTGATCTGTCTTCAGGATGGTTATGGAGACACGATCTCATCGCTCCGGTCCATGTAGGTCCTAATTTGTATTAGTACGATGTCGTGGTAGTACAGCGACTTAGTCGAACTACTATGAGCCTGCTATAGAGTATAGGAAGTAAAGTGTTAGAATGAGAGGATACTCAATTACTGCTAGGATTCCTTGAGAGATTCCTGGGACGACCCTTGAGAATCTTATTTTAACTTCGATCTGAAATATTTTTCCTTAATTTGATTCCCCATTACTCATTTGATTCACCCATTACTCCTTGTTATTGAATTTGATTTCGATGGATTCATTGTTGAATTTTGAATCTTGATGATTAGTTATTAACTTTGAGTTTGTATTTAAATATATTTATATTTTTTATTTTTGGAATTAAGGGTATAACCTGATAACATACTTGATAAGGACAGTGAGAAAGGTAAATGTCTACTTTAATTGTGGAGTTAGGATTTATCGCAGTCATACTGGCTAGCATGACAATGACGTAGAGCCTGATTTAGATATACTTATCCTAGTTATGGAATCTAGATTTTTTTGCAGCCATACCGGTTGGCGAGGTAAGAATTTTAAATAACATGATTATAGGGTGTATACTTTAGTCACGGACTCTATTATTTATTGCAGCTATGCTTACTGGCGTGGCAAAATTCTAGAAACATGATTCCAGGAAGACGTGTATGGTTATCAGATTATATCTCAAAATTTGTTCATTCCTTTGAACAGATGAGCAAGAACAGGTTTTATTATTACTTCTTTCTTGCCATTATTTTTTGTATTCCTATTTTTCCTTATCTTAGTTAACTCTGTCCCAATTACATCAATCACCTATCTCATATCAGATTCAATCATCTATACTTTGAAACCTTTTAATCTCTATACCTTTTTACCATGGAAAGGTCGAGGAAGTGATGTAAATTATCTAGCTCGGAAAGGACGTAATTTGTTATCTCATGATAATCTAGGTAGGGATATAAAATATTGGTCTTTTATATAGAATTTTGTGATAGAGATGTGGTAAAAAGTGAGAATGGAATCAAGAGATTTATATTATCAATCTAGGAACGATCTCACACAGAGAAATATTTGGATGTAGATAATAGATGCATTTCTTAGCTGACGAGGATATTCGAGGTCGACATAGTTGAGGATTTGATAAATTTTGGTTATTGATTCTTGAGACATTTACCTTAAGGCTATGATGTTAAATTTAGGTACTTAGTAATGGAGAAAAGATTTTAATTATATTCAATGGCAATACGAAATTGAATAAGATATTACAAAAAATTGGCTAAGAACAGAAAGAACACAAGGATTTTTGAGCTATAGAAAATATAAAAATTTTTGAGGGAATTTTAAATTGTAAGGAGAATAATATTTGAGGATGTACGTTGAAGGAAATATGAAGGTTGATTTTAATGGAGAATAGGTTTTGTAAGGCCTAGTAGTTTCAGATCGAATAATACAAGGAGAGTAATTTGAACAAGTTCAAGGAGTTCATAAAAACTTGATTTAGAGGTTTCAGATCTAATTTAAGACAAGGTGGAAGAATTTGGATTTAAAAGATGATTAGGTGGTTAGTATTGAGTGCTAATAAATAAAAGGGTATGCTTCATGAGTAATATTTTTGAATTTAGGAATTGAGCCTATGATGATCATGACAAGGTCCAATCTTCATAACAAAAGGGTATAAATTCTTGGTGGTAGTCATATAAAGGTTAATTTTCATAATTGGACTTATGAAATTAAGATATGATTGGCAAATGATGATTAGATAAACTTGATGGTATCAGAGAGTGATGATTGACTTGACTTCTCTATGAAACCTTTTCTTTTGTTTTCCCTATCAAAAGGAGAAAATTGACTTATTCCATATCCTTGAATTATCCTTTAAAATTTTCAATATCATTGAACCCTAACTCCTTTGATCAAGACCAATCGACTTTGGTCACATTTCCTTATCATATTAATATCATGGGTCGTACTCAATTGAATTAAATTTAATTGTGACCTAGATCTCCATCCTTGGATGCTCATGCTCAGACTTCGATGACCTTGTTCCCCATCTTGCCCAAATCTTGATTTATCCAGAGATTTATCAACCTAGATCGTGCCGAGACTAAATTTTTTTATATATATATCGTATTGGATTTCAATGCTATTGACAGTCGTGTTTTAAACTTTCAATTTTGATCATATTTAAAATAGTGACCCTATATAGTTAATTCTAGTTGTTTATATAATCACCAGTTTTCATATAGGATGATAGACTGCCTTGCAGCCGATGATTTAATATTTTCTTATCTTTTCTAGAATGGCACCCATGACCAGAGCCTGTCCCCAATACGCAGCTGCAGTTCCGGATAAGACCGAGATTGTACTTCCCCCATCTATTGCTCAGGAGGTGTTAGTGTCAGCCCCTGTTTTTCAAATTTGGTTTAATTAGTGTTATTTAGATGTTAATGACCTATTTAGCTTAAAAATGAATTAATATAATTATTAGGAATTTTTCTAGAATTTTTAAATATTTTTAAATGAGTTTTAATTACTAAAAATGTAAGTTTGCAATTTTACAAAATATTTTAATTGAGTTTTACAATTATTTAGATTGTTTAAATGCTGTTTAGAATTTCCCAAATGTTCTATGCAAATTTAATTTGCATATAAACAGAGCGGGAGGGGATTTGCAAATTCGTTTTTGTATTATACAGTGGGAGGGACCTAACTGTAATTACCTAAAACCTAGGGGCCTTACTACAAACCAACCCTACCCCTCCCACACGACTTTCTCTCTCCTCCCTTACCTGCCCCCGATGACCGACGACTGACGACCACCACCGCGACACCGACCTAGCCCACTTCAACCGCCCTATCCTGCCTATAAATACTCCCCGACCCCGAAACCCTAATCCTAGTCTATTCTCCGACCACCACAGCCCCTTATTCCCCGACAAGACACCACCGAAACCCTAACTCCGACGACCCCTAGCACCACCTCCACAGCCACCTTCACCGCCATCGACCACCAACGACGTGTTCGTCGAAGCAAGGCGAGTGCAGCGCCACCCCAGCACCGCGACCACGATGCCCCTAGCCGCTAGAAGCCCCCTTGACTTCAAACCCCGACGCCGGACACGAAGGTAACAGCCCCAAAATCGTGTCGTGCGTGTCCCAAACTCACGCATGATGTTCGCCTGGACACGGGGAACCTAAAAGTAGGGGTGGAAACACGTTAGCAATGTCGTGCGTGTCGTGCTGGGTGCGGACACATGATACTGGGTCAGATTCATTGCTCGTGTCCTCAACAGTCTGGACACGAAGACGAACTGTTATTTAGATTAATGGGTTAACGGGTTTAGTTTTGTGTTATCGGTTTTGAAAACCCATTAGCTTAAACCCTAATAAATAAATCCCAAACCCTTTCCCTAACAAATGACTCGGGCTGACCCCGTGGCCAGCCCGAGCGTGCTAAACACCTCCCCTTCCGTGGTTGAGTTCGAGCCCCCCTTTCCTGTTTTATTTTGATTTGTTTTGTTTTATTTTAGTTTTATTATATATATATATATATATATATATATATATATATATATATATATATATATATATACATATATGTATATATATATATATATATATATATATTTTTTTTTTTTTTATGTATATATATATATTTTTTTTTTTTATATATCCATTATATATATATCCATTATATATATATATATATATATATATATATTTTATATATATATATATATATATATATATATATATATATATATATATATATATAAAAATATATATATATATATATATATATATATATATATATATATAAATATATATATATATATATATATATAAAATATATATATATATATATATATATTTCCATTATATATATATATATATATATATATATATGTATATATATATATATATATATATATATATATATATATATATATATATATATAAATTCCTATATATTTATGTATATATATAATTGTGTCTGTTGTATAATTATGTATATATTTTCAAATACAAATCTTAGTGCTAAATATTATTATGAAAAATTTCACAAGTTATTTTATTATATAACTTTGTGACTTGTATATTTTACCACTTCAAAATATATTATTTATATTTAAATTTCTGTATTTTATTAATTATGACCAATTGATGTCCAAACCTAGTATAGGTTTTTGGGACCAATTGTGTCTAATACATTCAGAGTCTGTACAAGTCATATTGGACCTGATTCATGGCTCTGGGTCCTGTATCTGGACTTCGGTTCAATTTCGAATACATGAACAAAATAGTAAATAATTAATTAATTATTTCCCAGAAATTGTTACTTGACGTTTTTGAATTTTTATATATATTTTAAATATTGTAAAAATCTGGGAAAATTTGTTTTTAAATACTATGTTAATTTATCTAATTTATTAAAATTTTCCAGCATTTAATAAGTATTTTGGTATTTTATAAAAATAGGAAAACATAACTCATTTTTAGGATACATATGTTTACTGATTTTTAATAAACATCTATGAGGGTTTATAAATTCCAGAAAAAATAGTATAAATTTTTATAATTAACAAGGATCATATTGGTACTTTATTTTATGTAAAATTGAGCTTTTGTCTGTCTCAAAAATTATTGGAACACAGTGTACACTTTGATTTATTTATTGAATAGTTACGACTTGCAATGAATTGTGTTGTTTCGAGTTATTATAGTATTGGACCTCACCCTACACTAATGTAAAGACCCTAGAAAGTTAGTTTGGGTATTATGTCACCCCATATTGGTCTCCTATGCTAAAGTCATCATTTGGCTAGGTGTCTAGTCAGAAAGTCGTGTTGCACCACTAGTGTCTTAGTGTTTAACTTAGTTTAAAAACTAAGTTTATGTGTTATTTCTACAGTGACAAGTCACCAGGCATCTATAACATTTCTATCACTGCTTTGCTTTGCTAAAGGCAAGTACTTCTTCAAACTTTACATACTGCTATAACAATAAATTATGATTTCCAACCATATTAAATGCTGATCCTTGGGGTAGCAAGTAAAATATTCACATGTTGTATTATTTTTAGTCTCTACCATGCTTAGGACAGTTTTCATATATCTCGCATGTTTAACAACGGGTTAAGGGGAAACTGTTAGTAGTGTACGTGATCATGCCCTCCTTTTCCGTATGTATTTACCGAGCACTGTTACATTCTATATGTAACTTTGTCTTATGTCTGATCCCGCATTTGTGTATGGACTTATACCGTTGCCGTTAAGGGTACGTATGTACACTTCAGAAAATTGATATGTACCACTATACATCCTGATTACCTATTGACTGATCACTCACCTGCTACAGTTTTAAACTTTAAAACAAATAATTATTGCCATGATAAAATGTATCTAAAATTGGATAAAACAAGATATGTCATTCTATCTCTTTCCATTACATGATCAGTATTATATGTTTGTTAGATTCAATACTTACTCCCGTCCTGACAGGATAACGTTGTAGTTATACTTACTGAGGAGGAGTTGCTCTGCGATTCCTATTATGGAGTTGCTGTAGAGGACCAGGCCTTGTCTTACGAGGATGTACCTGCGGAGAAACTCATCTAGTTGTCTATTTACTTTGGACTTTTGAGAGTAGTCATGTATTAGACTATATATTTTGTGACTGGACCTGTATCCAGCTTTACATTATGGACTTGTACTTGGAACTTTCTTATATACGAGATGACTTTTGTGTTTGGGACATTTCTGACTCTTTATTACTTATAGAACTGTTAGCACATTTTAGTCTTATCTTGTTATTTTTAGAACAGCTTACTATGCTTTATCTCAAGCGTAGGCTGGACATGACTCGGCCCGGCCCAACAATTTGGGTCGCGGATCGTGACATGTTTTTAGTGGTGGCCCATGCAGGTCCTGACTAAATTGTTTGGTTACGTTATTGTACCAAGCATGCCTGCAATTAGAAACTTAAGGTAACTAGACAACACTAGAAATAACGCTTAGAACATCTAGAGGATTACTAGGATTATAACATAGAAATGCATCACATGTTCGTTATTACAAAATTAGATTTTCTTGTTATTTATGACTGTTTACTTTAAGGAGTCCTTATAAGTCCTTTTATTTATTTAGATGGTGCTCACCCGCTCATCCCAGTATGCCACACCTGAGAATGGCATACTCCCTATCCAGTCAGTTGACCAGTTGACCGATGCACCTCCACCTCCACCTACCATACTCCCCCACTCTACAAATCCACCAACCCAGATGCCTCCACCACCTTCCACATCACAGTCCCAGCAGGACCCGATACTCCCACCACCACCTATTACTATACCTGCCCAGGCTTCCGTCACACTCGACGGAAACCAACTGCTCACTCTGATTCAGGGGTTCCTAACGACCCATCAGAGAAGACCACCCTACTCCGTCAGAGCATGGAGCATTCTGAGGAGCGTACCGTGGTCCCACCACCTGTAGAGCCACGGCAGAGAGCAGGGACAATCAAGGACTTCATGGGTCTGAACCCCAAGGAGTTCTTAGGGACTGAGGATATAGTAGTAGCAGATGACTGGCTAGACTCGGTAGAGAGGAAGCTCCTTGGAGCTAGGTTGTCGAGTGACCTCCAGGTCGAGGCAGTAGGAATTTCTGCTAATAGACTTGGCAGGAGTTTGGTTCCGAAATGAGCCGCTATTTGCAAGAAGGAAGGCCACTTGGGATCAGTTCAAAATCCAGTTCAAGAAAAATTCTTTTCGACCACCGCTAGGGTAGCCATGGGGCTACGATTCTAGAACATCCAGCAGGGGAATCGTTCTGTTGATGAGTATGCAGCAAAGTTTAGTCGTTTGAGCCGTTTCGCTCCTAGTCTAGTTGCAGACCCTAAGGAGATGACGCGTAGGTTTTGCCATGGTCTAATTCCAGACATTGGTATACTTATAGTGGCGAACGGTACGACTGACTACTACCAGATCCTAGAGTTGGCTCGGAGCATAGAGGAGCGTCTTCTGTCTTGCAAGAGGCCGGCTTCTGTACACCTTGAGGAACCGTCCAAGCGTCAGGCTTTCCAGCCGAGAGCACCGACGCCGCACCAGCAGGCATACCGTCCTTCCACACCTCATCACTACTACCTCAAAAACATCAATTTTTGACTCTTTAAGTTCGCAAATAACGACGGATCATGACAGTAGTTGTATTTTCGACGGACCATATCCAGTCAATTTTTATTAAAACCTAACAAAATATTATAATAACGGAATTGACGTCTTATTTTCCAAAAAAAAAATTACAGCTGAACTTTGGAGCCTAAACGAAACCTTTTCATCTCTCCCCTCCTCTCTCTTCTCAAATTCCCGCCGACCACCTGGGAAGACCTTGTTCCGCAAGGTAACTTCTTCTTCTTCTTCTTCTATTTTTTAATCTAAACCTAGATGATCAAATTCTCAATCTAGGTTTTGAATAGAAAGGGGGTTTTTACTTGGAGCAGGCAAGGGTGGAGAATAAATAGGCATGTTGGAGTAAAATAAAGAGGTTTTTACTTGTTGTTGTTCTACTTACGGGCAATAAATCACCCTCAAAATTTGTTCTAACTATGCAAAGACTATTTGCTACTTTAATCTGGTTTACGGACTTTAGGTTTCTTGGTATTCCGTAGATTAAATACTTATGGATGTTTAGGGAAACAAAAAATATGATTATTTTTCTCTCTTAAACAGATTGGATCCTACCAGTACATCATTTTCCCTGGACGGTTCCTCTATACACAGGCTAAAAGGTGCTAATGTCTACGATAAGGTTTCTTGCTAACTCTTCAATTCTTTATCCTATTCTTGTTGTTCATCTTCTTTTTTAAGTTTATGATTTGGGAGGTTATGCATTATGATCCTTGTGCTGGAAAACTGTGTTGTCAAAGCTAATATAAAGAGCAACCTTAGATTGTGTGGTAGTTCCGTCCAGTAATAATCCGTCCGAGTCACTTTTTTTTGTTTTTTATGTGTGTTTGTGGATCTTATTGCTACTGTTCTTAATGAGGAGTTGGTACCAAAATGGCATTTGCTCCTACGAAGATCTTTTCATATCTTTTTAGAGCGTGACGACATTATTCATTATAGGTTATGAAATATACAACACATTTTTTACGTTTGGTGGCTTACATAGTGACAGTTCATGTAGATGTTATTATTTGAGGAGTATGGTGTAACATGTAACATGTCTATGATTATCACTACATAGAAATCGTTAAACATCATAAAATAAAATAATATTTTGGTAGGTTTTAATAAAAATCTAGGTTCTACCTGGTATCGTTATCTTTTTTGCTTCTATTGTCGTTTCAAAATCGATTTTTGTGATTTTCATTAGAAATCTTCTTAGGAATTAAATAGGCATTAAACATTTCGGCTTCAGACATGTTGCTTGTATGGATTGTAGTTGACAACAAGATGCTTAATCTGACGCAAATAGCTTTATAAATGACTGGCAACGATCTGGCATTAACATATATAATGTGTAAAAAATGATATAGGCCATTAAGTTGGCCATTCTATTTACGAATTGTACTTGTGTTCGTTGATGAATGAGATACCTATTTGCAGTAGGAAAATATCTGGCATTAGCATTTCACTCTTAGTGTTCAAGCTAAATTCATATGAAGAAAATGCTGCAATTATTTTCTAATATATTTTCGTTCTTTCGATACTTAAGATGGGTATGTGTAAAGCCGATAAGAGTAACTCTTCTATCATCGTGCTGTGATATTGCTAAGTAAATCATGGTGAAATCGCTCTTCAATTTATTAATCTATCTTTATTTTTAGTTTCTTTCTTCCAAATCTCATCAATTTCATGTAATCACTTCTTTGTAGTGCTGTTTAGTCTGCTAAAAGTGATAATTTATTGCTATGTACAAAAGAAAGAACCATTTTAATATGAACTGCATGCCCGGTTTCGAAACTTTGATCCAATTTTATGTGCACTTTTAGTTCTCTGAGATCTTTGCTTGGAGTCCTTAATTTGTATAATTTTGGTGTTCTCATATAGAAAATCTCTGAGTTTGTATGTACATTCACCTATTGATTTATTTATTTACAATTAAGTTTTATCCGATCAAAGTCTTGTTTAGCTACTGCTTCCAAGTCAAACCTAGTCTAGACAAATTTGTCACAAAATTCTGAGTATATGATTATAATTTAGCCATTGCATTGTCTGGCTACTTTTTTAGCTCCATGAAACTCGTTCCCTTCTGTGAGACACTCTGGAAATAGGTATTGTACTTGAGCTATCCATTTGTAACTAGCTTTCTTGTTTAGTGTTTGGATGCCTTGCATGTTATGTTCATAATCTATCATATTATGGAATTTTTAATCATGAATGAATTGTCAGAGAATTTATTATATCTATTGATCTAAAATTGATTTGGAAAAGCTTACAGATAATACATTAATTTCAGACGAAAAAGGTTCGAGTTGTTTCACTAGATTTTTTGGAAAGGTTCTAATTTATGTTTTCAAGGGAATCACAGATGAAGATGTTTTCAAGGGAATCACAGACGAAAAAAGCTTACAGAGAATTTATTATATCTGTTGCCCTCTCTGGGTGCCTTAACCTTATTATTTTTATGCAAAGTTCCAATTAATGTTTTCAAGGGAATCACAGATGAAGATGATGCTAAAGTCATGGATGGTTTGGCACCCTACGGATAGCTGATAGAACTGCTTCAATCGAGTAAGCGAAGAAGTTGTACGAAATTTTCTGTGCATGTGATCATACATCGTTAAAGGTAATATATGTATAATTTTTTACAGACTTGAATTCGTTGATGAATGTTGGCTACTGTGCTGCTCTTGATTCTTTAACTATCTTTGTCATTAGTTTAACATCTGAAATGTTTGTATTGGTTAGATAAATCCAATTGCGGAGACATTTGATAATCAACTGGTAGCAACTGATGTAAAAATGAACTTTGATAACAATGTTGCTTATCGGTAGAAGAAGAAATTTGCTCTCTGTGATACTTCCCAAGAGGACCCTAGGGAGGTTTGAGAATGATCTTACGCTTCTGATTTATGTAAACTAATACAAATTTATATTTAACTTCATGATCATGTTCTTAATTATCAACCATCTCTTAGTGGGAACTATTATAACTTATTATTAAATAATAGTTAGCAAAACCAAGGATCTTCTGTGTATTACAGACCTGCTAATACTATATCACTAACTCCATTCTTATCGTTATTAGCTAAAATCAAATAGCTCCTCGTTAGTTCCATTATTTTTTACTTTCAACTCGTTGCTTTGCAGGTTGTTGCTGCCAAAGTAGATATAAACTATATCGAATTGGATGGGGAAATAGGATGCATGGTGAATGGTGCTAGATTGGCAATGGCTATAATGGATATAATAAAATTGCACAGTGCTACACCTGCCAATTTTTTAGATGTTGATGGGAATGCGTCGGAAAGCCAGGTAAACATGATTCCTTAGCCTGACATGTTGGTCTATCATATGTTCAACCTTTTCAAAAACCTTAACATGAGTATGCCAACCAAAATACTATTGTTAGATTTTTTTTCTTGTGCTAAAAATGTTAGTATTATCTTGTTGTTTCACTGATGTACTGGAATTTATTAACTCAGAAGTTTTCTTTTGGAGAACATTTGGTTACTCTCATATGAATCATTGAATTACATATGGTTGCTTCATATTTTTGCTTCTTTCTTCTTATACATGTACTTGTAACCATGTAAGATTTGTCAACATGATTTGTTTATCTATCTTGTTATATTGCCTCACAGGTCATGGAAGCATTTAAAATATTAACATCTGATGATAAAGTAAAAGCAATTTTAGTCAACATATTTGGAGCGATCATAAAATGTGATGTCATAGCAAGTGGAATCGTCAATGCTGCGAAACACGTATGATCTCTGTTTGGTTAACATTTCGGTGTTTCATGTTTGCAACTAGTTTTTCCTTTACATCCTAAAATCGTAGATTCATTCTCATGCTTATTACCATCACTAAGAAGGTTAGATGATGCTATCAAGATATAAAGCAATCTAAATAGAGTTCTACAGATAAAAAGGGTTAAGGTTGTAAGATTAAGCCATATGGAAAGTCAGTCAATCGGGACGAATTTAAATTATGTCAAGCAGGAATGGACTAGATGCATTTCTAATTCTATCAAGGAGATCTACTATATGAAAAGTTTTAACTACCAGCTTATATGAGTGAAGGGGAAGTCACTTAAATAAAATATATTTGTAATGAAAGAAACTCCCAGAAATTTACATTATTATATCTTATGTCTTTTTTTGAAAAACTATTCAGAACTGATGATAAATTTATAAAGCATTGCCTCTTGTGATTCCAGCAAAGGGAAACAATAACAAATTGTATCATATGTTACAAGCAGTCAACATGTATAAAATAAATGTATTAATCCTACATAGATTACTTCATTGTTGAACTCCTCATAGCCCATTATTGGTTTGGCTTTAAACTTAGGTTTATGGTCTTGGCCAATATGAGTCCTAAATGAGGCATTATAACAAGTCATACCATTATTATACTCTCGAGGCCGACTTTGTACTTTTGTAGCTTAGATCGGCCTATGCTTCCATGTTCTTTTGTAGTCCTGAATTCTTTGAAATTTTAGAAAAAAAATTTTGACCCTATAAAAACTCTGTACATAAATAACTACCTAAACTTTTGTAGCCAAAGGGATAGCGAGTATAACTCCCCTGTGAATTATGATTCTTACCTAGTACATACAGATTACCACTATTTGTGCTCGTCTTTGAGGCCCGAAAGCTTCATCTTGGTGGCAGGTGTTAGTTAATTGTGCTTCTTGGTGGCAGCCTTTGGTTAATGATGGTTTTTGAACTGACGTACTAGTTTGCATTGGAAAGTAACTAAAACTCAACTTGATTCAACATTGTGGATATGGTTTAAGAATTTATCATTCCATCTATTTTCATAGACTATTAATGTTTAGCTTAACCCTGTTAACAAATCAGTTTTTTCTTGTAAAACATCTATCTTTCTGTCATTAATTGGTTCGATCATCACTATTCACCTTTGATTAACTGTTGATGCCTTTTTGTTTTGAATTCCGAACTGGTCTTTTTGTTTTGAATTCCCAACTTCTGCAACTAGGAAATCATAAAATTACATTAACAGTATTTCCATAAAAATTATGTTACTTTTTCTTTGTTAATATAAGTTCCATGTTATTGTTTCTTTGTGTTTCAATGGTTGTAGGTACCGGAACAATCCAACTTGCCAAAGACATATTTTCTAAAAGATTTCAAATGAAAACATATTGCTTTTGGACGCTTAAATTCTGATACAACGCCAAAGAAAGATGTTTATAGTATCATCGTTGATGAAATTTTTGACTGGAATGCATATTTGTTTGAAGGGGATGGAAAGTTTGAAGACATTATGCTTGGTGATTTAATCAATTGGCCAAGAGAGTGTTCAATTTATTAGAATTTAAATATTAGCTTTAAGTTTTATTTTTTGGAGTAGACTTCCTATGTATTATGGAATACTATTTCTTTTTCAATTTGGATGTCATGTGTGATAACAATTGCAAGTACACTACAAAGACAATGTCTAATTAGTGATATTTCAGTATCAATTGAGATTTTTGAATGATTAGTGGTTATGTTCATTTTGAGTTGAGTGTGTTCATTTTTAATTGAGATTCTTGAATGATTGGTGATTATATTCATTTTGAATTAAATTTATTGAATTATATAGTGCGTACTGGTTTATAGGTAAAATAGGTTTAATTAACTAAAAATAGTTATGGTGAATATTCTGCAGAATCTCGACGAATATTGCCTATCAAAAATAGGCATTTACGTAGAATTAGTTCAGTGGGGTATTTGACAGATGAAGTCCGCCGTTTATAATATGACGGACGAAATCCGTCATTTTCTCCAACTTCTTATTGACGATAAAAACCTGTCGTTTATAGAAAACTACACTTTATTTTTGACGGACCTTGTGACGGACCAAAACCGTCAAAATATGCAGTTTTTGACGATTTTAATCTGTCGAAAAACACGGATTCTGGGGTACCAGGTGCCGAACCCTTTTGCACCCAACCCCACCAGTTAGAGCCCCGGGACCCCGACAGCAGCTGAAGGGAGCCTTGTGTGTATTCTGTAGGAGGCCATGCCATGATGCTATCGTCTGTACGAAGAGGTTAGGGCAGTGTTTAGCTTGTGGGTCTACCACCCATCAGCTTCGGGACTGCCTAGTAGCAAGGGTACCATGTACCGGACCACCGTCTAGAGGACCTGCCGCTTCCGACTCAGCAGCAGAGGTTTGGGCAACATCTGCAGCAGTAGAAGGTACCCCAGAGGAAGGCTTATAGCCTAGCTCTTGAGTCAGAGCCGGAGCAGGTTTCGGAGCCCGATTATTTGGCTGATGTCATCACAGGTCATGTTTATTTGCATACTTTTCTAGCTCTATGCTTGTTTGATTTCGGTGCATCTCATAGCTTCCTGTCATTAGAGTTTTTGTATAAACACCACTTAGTAGCTACACCTACCGAGGAGATGAGTAGAGTAATGACGAAGGTGGACCAGTGCCCATTAGAGCTATCTATCGATGCTCTATTACTATAGCCGAAAGAGAGTTTAGGGGACGATTCTTTGTGATACCACTCACCGGGTATGATATCATATTGGGGATGGACTGGCTTAGCTATGCCCATGCAGCTATAGACTATCATGAGGGTAGTATTCTGTTCAGTCCCCCAAGCACGGCACCATTCAGTGTCAGGAGGACAGGGCCGAAGATCAGCCTAGAGCCGAACTGTTGTGCGACAGTTGGGAAGATAGCACCGCCATACCCTATTATTAGGGAGTTTATAGATGTATTCCCAGAGGATCTTCCAGGACTTCCTGCCTGACAGAGATGTGGAGTTCACTATAGATTTAGTACCGGGTTCATCACCAGTATCCCGAGCTTGCTATAGAGTGAACCCCAAGGAGGCCGTAGAGATGAAGGAGCAGATTGATGACCTATTGAAAAAGGGTTTCATTCGATCTAGTGCTTCTCCATGGGGAGCGCCAGTACTCTTTGTGCTTAAGAAGGATGGTACAGTTCGGTTGTGCATTGACTACCGGGCCTTGAATACCATCACCATTAAGAACAAATATCCTCTGTCCAGGATAGATGATTTGTTCGACCAGTTGAGTGGGGCGAAAAATGATTTTCCAGGAAAGATTTGAGATCCCGTTACCACCAGGTGAAAGTCAGGGCTTGCAGACATCCAGAAGACGGCGTTCAACACGAAGTACGGGCAGTACGAGTTTTTGGTGATGTCAGTTTGGTCTCACAAATGCGCCAGCTGTCTTTATGAATTTGATGAATAAGACATTTCACCAATATCTGGATAAGTTCATCGTAGTATTTATCGACGACATCCTGATATACTCGAAGACGTCGGAGGAGCACGCAGAGCACTTGCGGACAGTTTTAGGGGATTCTGAGGCATGAGAGGTTGTTTGCCAAATTGTTCGAAGTGCGAGTTCTTTTTGGACCGAGTGGAGTTTCTCGGTCATATAGTTACTGGAGAGGGGATCTCAATAGATCCCAGGAAGATTGCTGCCGTTGAGACATGGAAGGCTCCGACGTCAGTTTCAGAGATCAGAAGCTTTTTGGGTTTAGCCGGCTATTATAGGAAGTTCGTCCAGGACTTTGCTAGGATAGCAGAACCCATGACAAACTAACGCGGAAGGATGCAGAGTACATCTGGTCAGAGGACTGCCAGGCAGCGTTTGAGGAGCTGAAGAAGAGGCTGACGACCGCTCTAGTTATAACATTGCCTTCAGGGTCTGGAGATTTCACCATATACAGTGATGCTTCGGAAAAAGGGCTAGGATGTGTCCTACAGCAGCATGGGAAAGTGATTGCTTATGCATCTAGGCAATTACGGACTCATGAGCGGAACTATCCTACCCACGACCAAGAGTTAGCTGCGGTAATCTTTGCACTCAAGTTATGGAAACATTACTTATACGAAGAGCATGTAGAAATCATTACTGACCCCAAGAGCTTGAAGTATGTATTCACACAGAAAGAGCTGAACATGAGGCAAAGACGATGATTGGAGTTGATGAAGGACTTCGACATCGATTTACAGTATCACCCCGGGAAGGCAAATGTGGTGGCGGAATGTGCTGAGCAGGCATCCGATGGCATGGTATCTGGTGATAGATCGACATTGTAGGGAAGATCTGGAGAAGCTCGGTATCGAGATAGTTCGGCCAGGATCAGTGATACAGATTATCAACCCCTTGACTACATTTTTTTTCTTTCTTTTCTTCGAATTTATTAAATTTATACCTAATTGTATTTGTCTCATATATTGTTATGTGTTGTTTTACAATAAATAGCAAGAGGATTATTATAGTAGGGAGGGGTTGTAAAACCAGAATATTGAGGGGCTTATTCGAATTTTTCTAAATTCAAACTTCTCAACGGCTGAAATAGCCGATAGACTAAGATATTGGATTCGAATTCCTTCCATTATCTTTCTGGAATTCAAATATAAAATTCTATCAACTCACGGTTTGATCCTATCCCAAGTAGCTTATTAAAGGATCAAGCAATTTCTTCTCCCCTTGCCATCGTTTGTAAACCCTAGAAGCAGAGCCGCCTCCATGTTTTTCTTCCAGTCCAGATCAACCTCGAGGGTCGGAGAAGAAGAGAATATTCAAATTCTTCGACAGATAAAATTATTTTTCGACTTCCAGATTTCCTCAAGTTTGTCATATTATAATAAGTACTCTAGGTGTTCTTGACAAATCCCAAGAGAAATAGTGCAGCAGGGAAACCCAAGTGCCTGCTGCCTCCTTTTTTCATATTAGCTTAACTGTAATAGGAAGATTGAAGAAGACTTAAGTGCAAATGCTAGCACCAAAACACTCGAGAGTCAGTGATACTAATACATATTATGTATCAGTCAACACCTCTCAAATAAATATAGCGGCCTAGAACAGAGGGTTGATAGGAAGAGAGGAATCTTCAACTTACCTTTGGCTTTCGATTCACAAACTCCTGACATCAGGCTTGATACTTTGGTGTCCATGTCCCACATTGATGGGAGGGGTACATGCAGGTTGGTACCAGAATTTAGGATACCCAAAGGAATAGGTGTATCGAAACGTATCAGTTTAGAGGAGATTAGCACACTTGTGGGCATTAGACATGTATGGGTGTAACGAGTAGAGAACTCACCGAATATGCGTTCCTCTGACAGCAGGTCAAGATGAACACGCGTGGAACCCTTCCCTCTGTACATACTGACTTCGCACAGCAGTCCCACACTAAATACTCATAAATTCTAAATTGGCAATCCCATTCATTTGTATGTCATATATATCCATGAATATATATATACTGATTCCTGCCTATAGAAGATGCATACTGATATTTCTCTTTTGATTGATTAGAATTTCTCTGATATGGCCTGACCAACTCCAAGTAGAAAACCATATAAGGCTGTAGTGTCTGCACCTACAAGAGTAAGGAGTACCAGACTGAACACGGATACCTGGAAACTAGTGTCGTATGTCAGGGAACCATGAATGGCAGTTACTCGCAAACACACCATCGTATACCCTGTTTTAATTAATCATGAGATATCAGTCCTTGGCATTTCATCTCTAGACTGTTTTAGACCATACTACCTTTGTATTTGACAACGTAGGAAGAGGGAGGAACTGAGTATCAGTAGTTATGTAGGTTACTGAGTTATTGAGTAAACCAGAGTGCAGATATCAGAACAGGCTTTGCTGCAACATTTCAAAGGAGTTAGCAGAAGCAAGCTTAGATAGCTGTCCAAATCAGCCCATCACTGATTAATCAAATCATTGGAATTTCCCTCCTTGCATACACTAATGGTTAGAATTGCATTGTATCTGAGATTTGGGGGAAGTCGATTCTTGGTTTAAAGTTAGATATGCGTATCAGAGTAGAATAATTCCAGTGTGCAGAACAGGACAATACGGGGATATGTTTGACAGGTAGGAGGTGTAGAAATTCCTGAGAACAGAATATGTGAAGGGAAATTGGCCTATTCGACACTGATTTTGTTGTTCCCTGGGTCAATAATGCACAGGAGATCTTGGTCATTCTCCTCCACTGTTGTTTTCTACACTCTTTTGAGAGGCCTTTTGCAGTAATTCTTGTATGTCCACAATCATTCACATAGGAAACTGTCAAAACTTTTAACCAGTAGACTTGCATTTCCTTAGAGATCCATGAACCCTGTGTCCCAGTTAGCAAAGTTTCAGATATAGGTACACTAGTGTGCAGGAGAAATAAGGATTGGATCCTTGGGATTAAACCTGGTTACCAGAAAACACTGGTACAAATCATATGTTCTGCCATTGTTTCCTATGACTTGAATTATGTATCAGTTGAATGATGTGTGTTAAATTGACTTGTTAGAGGTAAACAAGGTTTTCTCTACTGGAATACCTGTTCCAATTAGGTCGGGGATCCACATACCTGATACAGGAGGTTAAAAAGAGAGTTGAGGTTCAGATAAGAAGTTGAGTATAGAGCCACAGGTCCCCTATTCGAAATATAGAAGGATACACTTGGGAATATTTGATTATAGATTGGTTTCAACAAAGCAGGGAATGCCAACAGAGGGTTCCCTGGACTTAAGTTCCAGAGATCAGTTCTCTGTCCCTTTCCATTCAGTCCACACTTTGAGTAGCAGTCCAATTGCTTACATCTTTAGCCGTACTGTACTGTATTCAGTCTTAAGTTTTGACTGTGCAGTCCAGATTACTCATAGTACATCAGTTATTAGAAGGGAGTCTCTGGTTCAGTCCACTACAATAGCAGTATAGGCCACTACTTGTTATCCAGTCCCCCACAGATATCATGTTCAATCTAATGCCTTTTAATGTCCCCTATTAATTTAGTTCAGTCAATTGTCTTCTGAATTCAGTCCCATTTGAATTTACCTCAGGTATACAGTCCAGATCATTGCATTTTGTTCCAGTCTTAATCTATCAGAACTGTCTCATCCAGTCTACCTAAATACTGGGTATCCCTATATGAGTATATGAGACAGGGAAAGAAATCTAAGCATAAGAATTCAAGTATGTAGAGGGAATGGGTTTAAGGGTAATTGGTGGATCATTAGATAGGCTCAGATTTGTAAAGTTGGATGTGTAGTTAGATGTTTAGCCACATCCTTTAGAGGTTCAATCCTCTTGAACCATTGTTCAGCCTTTTGGTTGAAACATGAGTGTATCAGTCTTTGATAAGAAGTACCACCTTGCATATAGCCTATATTCAGACCTTAACTATAATCAGTGTTCTCACTCAATTCAATAAGCATGTAAATAAGATTAGCTTGACATGTCTAGAGGAGGGCATAAGAACAAGGTTAAACCATAGGGAAACCAAACTCAATAAGGACCAAAAGACTGAACCCTCACTTAGATAAAATATTTCCTTGTTTTATTTAGTTATTGACATAGTAAACGTATAAAACAGGTTAATTGGGCCTTGACTCAGTGCATTGACCCGTACCAGCAGCTCAGGACCACAGGCAAGTATACCTTGCCTTCCTCTACAGTTTTATTTACATGCATTCTATTTCTTTTCCCAATTTTGATTGTTTATGGACATGTGCTTTTCGTATTATATTCTTTTGAGTTATTTTCATTGCATATAGCCGTGTTCATGTTTGGTCTTGTGGTTGCCACTTGGAGTTTCTCGTCAGTACCTTGCTTGAGTCGTGTCATAGAACGAGTGCATGTAGTGAACTGCCATAGCCTTGATTATCGTTTTTGCACAAGCAGAGAGTCCACACTCGGGACGAGGATTGTTTGGTGCACCAGAGAGTCCACACTCGGGACGAGGGTGTTTGTCGTGATTATTGGCACCAGAGAGTCCACACTCGGGACGAGGGTTGACCAATTACACCAGAAAGTCCACACATGGGACGAGGGTGTCTTGCCGTGAGCTAACCAGAGAGTCCACACTCGGGATGAGGGTTAGTGCTTAGTTCAAACCCGTAAGTCCACACTCGGAATGAGGGTTTGGTTCTTCCATTGATCTCGTGTTTTCGTTCATCCGGCAGTTCATTTATGCGTAGTTGTTCTAGTGTTCGTATTCGTGTTCGTGTTCGTGTTTGTAGTCATTTGTCGTGTTCCTATTTTTCTTGTTTATTTTCTTGCGCATGATAAAACTGTTAGATAGGCATGTATATTATGTATCTTGCTATGTCCTATGAGGACATGATGATCTCTTCAGGTTTAGCGATTTCATGGAGTTAGCTAGTAGTTCTGGATGAAAGATGTGATGATATGTTTGCAGGATTCAGGTATCATTATTACGTTTGTTATCCTTTTGTGCTCTACATTCCTTATCATGAGTTATCCTGTTTATTGATTTAGTTTAGAGACTCTTGTTATTTTCCTTGGAGTCTCATCGGACATATATGCTAGTGGGCTGCAGACCACGACCCATACTTGTTCATTCAGGTTTCGTACATTTATTGTGGATTGAGATATAGATTTGTTTGCCATGAATTGGCAGTATATCATAGCCTTGACAGTATTTACGTATTCGAGTCGGGCTGGAGTCCGTTCGATACGTAGCAGGCTTGCTCATGCTTTCGCGTCCGAAAAATGGGTGCGGGTCGTAACACAGATGATGGCGCTTGATATTCAGTCAGGTTTGATGGAGTAGATCAAGGAGGCACAGTCTACAGATGAGAGTCTCCGCAGACTCAGGGCCCAGGCTTTTGCTGGATTACTGGATGACTTCACCGTAGCAGATAATGGATCCTTGAGGCATGGCAGCCGGTTGTGTGTGTCAAAAAAAGAGCTGATAGAGGCAGTCTTGTAGGAGACGCACCAATCGAGATATTCTATTCACCCTGGTGCCAATAAGATGTACCGTGACTTGCGGGAACATCTTTGGTAGCATGGGATAAAGAGAGATGTATCACGTTTCATTTCAAGATGCCTAGTTTGCCAGCAGGTCAAGACGGAGCGCCAAAGGCCAGCTGGTCCATTACAGCCGTTACCCATTCCCCAGTGGAAGTGGGAACACATTACGATGGACTTCGTCTCAGGGCTTCTTCGTTCCCATGGAGGAAAGGATGCCATTTGGGTCATCGTGGACAGGCTGACGAAGTGTACGCACTTTATACCCTTCAAGGTGGGGCTTTCCACCGAGAAGTTGGCAGAGCTATACATGCAGCAGATAGTTTGCTTGCACGGAGTACCAGTGAGCATCGTGTCGAACCGAGACAGCAGATTCACGTCCCACTACTTGAGGAGCTTGCAGGAAGAGTTGGGCAGTCGGCTCAAGTTCAGTACAGCGTACCACCCGCAGACGCTAGAGGACATGCTGAGGACTTGTGTGCTGGACTTTGGTGGATCATGGGAGAGCCATCTTCACTTGGTAAAGTTTTTATACAACAACAGCTACCAAGCCAGCATCGGTATGTCTCCTTTCAAGGCACTATATGGATGACGATGCCGTACACCGCTCTTTTGGGACGATATTGGGGACAGAGTTATGCTTGGGCCAGAGATGATCACGGATGTAGCAGAGAAGGTCGGGATGATTAGAGACAGGCTCAGAGTCGCTCAGGACAGGCAGAAATACTGGGCCGATGCTAGTCACAAACTGATGGAGTTCGTCGACGGAGATATGGTGTTGGTGAAGATATCACCTACGAGAGGGACGATCCGGTTGGGACGAGGAGGCAAGTTGAGCCCTAGATACATCGGGCTGTTTGAAATACTTGGAAGGAACGGAGAGGTAGCTTACAGGGTTGCACTTCCACCCAACCTAGCAGGAGGTCACGATGTCTTTCATGTGTCTCAGCTGAAGAGATATATTTCGAACCCCAGCCATGTGCTAGATCATTCAGAGTTGGAGATCGGACCGAGCCTTCCAGTTACTAAGCAGCCAGTAGAGATATTGGACATGAGGGAGAAGAGGCTGAGGAACAAAGTTATACCCTTAGTACGAGTAGCTTGGAGCCGTCACTCTCCGGGTGAATCTACTTGGGAGAGGGAGTCGGACATGAGGAAGAGATATCCTTACTTGTTCGACCCAACAGCTGCGAGGGAACCACCCGTTCCCGCTTGATACCTTAGTGGTTAGTCTTAATATAGCCTTAGTTATTTGTTTGCATTGCTTGCTATGTTAGAATGTTTGTAGAGTCTTCTATCCTTGTGAATTTCGAGGACGAAATATTTTTCAAGGAGAAAAGACTTGTCAGCCCCTGTTTTTCAAATTTAGTTTAATTAGTGTTAATTAGATGTTAATAACCTATTTAGCTTAAAAATCAATTAATATAATTATTAGAAATTTTTCTAGAATTTTTAAATATTTTTAAATGAGTTTTAATTACTAAAAATATAAGTTTGTAATTTTAAAAAATGTTTTAATTGAGTTTTACAATTATTTAGATTAATTAGATGCCGTTTGCAATTTTCCAAATGTTCTATGCAAATTTAATTTGCATATAAACAGAGCGGGAGGGGATTTGCAAATTCGTTTTTGCATTATACAGTGGGAGGGGCCTAACTGTAATTACCTAAAACCTAGGGGCCTTATTGCAAACCTAGCCTATCCCGCCCCCAACGACTTTCTCTCTCCTTCCTTACCTGCCCCCGACGACCGACGACTGACGACCGCCACCGTGACACCGACCTAGCCCACTTCAACTGCCCTATCCTGCCTATAAATACTCCCCGACCCCAAAACCCTAACAATAGTCTATTCTTCGACCACCACAGCCCCTTCTTCCCCGACGAGACCCCACCGAAACCCTAACTCCGGTGACCCTTAGCACCACCTCCACAGCCACCTTCACCGCCATCGACCACCACCGACGTGTTCGTCGAAGCAAGGCGAGTGCGGCGCCACCCCAGCATCGCGACCACGACGCCCCTAGCCGCCGAAAGCCCCATCGACTTCAAACCCCGATGCCGGACACGAAGGTAACAGACCCAAAATAGTGTCGTGCGTGTCCCAAACTCACGCATGATGTTCTCCTGGACACGGGGAACCTAACAGTAGGGTTGGACACGCGTTAGCAGTGTCGTACGTGTCATGCTGGGCACGGACACACGACACTGGTCAGATTCATTGCTCGTGTCCTTAACAGTCTGGACACGAAGCCGAACTGTTATTTAGATTAATGGGTTAACGGGTTTAGTTTTATGTTATCGGGTTTGAAAACCCATTAGCTTAAACCCTAATAAATAAAACCCAAACCCTTTCCCTAACAAATGACTGGGGCTGACCCCTTGGCCAGCCCAAGCGCTCTAAACACCCCCTGCCCTGGCCGAGTTCAAGCCCCCCATTTCCTGTTTTATTTTGATTTGTTTTGTTTTGTTTTAGTTTTATTGTTATATATATGTATATATTTATTTATATATATATGTATATATATGTATATGTATATGTATTTGTATATATATATATATATATATATATATATTATATATATATATATATATATATATATTGATTTGATTTGTTTTGTTTTTGTTTTAGTTTTATTATTATATATATGTATATATTTATTTATATATATATATATATATATATAATATATATATATATACTATATATACATACATATATATATATATATATATAATATATATATATATATATATATATATATATATATATATATTTTACAGTATATATATATATATATATATATATATATATATATATATATATATATATATATATATATATATATATAAATATATATAAATATATATATACTATATATATATATATATATATATATATATATATATATATATATATCAGTATATATATACTGTTATATATTATATATTATATATATATATATAATACTATTATATATTATATATATACATACTGTAAAAAAAAAAATGTATATACATACTGTAAAAAAAATATATACATATATTATATTTATACTGTTATATATATACATACTGTATTTATGTATATATATATATATATATATATATATATATATATATATATATATATATATATATATATATATATATATATATATATATACATAAATATACATATATATATATATATATATATATATATATATATATATATATATATTTTATATATATATATAAAATATATATATATATATATATATATAATATATATATATATATATATATATATATATATATATATATTATATATATATATATATAAAATATATATATATATATATATATATATATATATATATATATATATATATATATATATATATATATATATATATATATATATATATATATATATGTGTGTGTGTGTGTGTGTGTGTGTGTATGTATATGTTAACTTCTTCTTCTCTCCGTGCCTCCCGATGTCTGGATTACAACCCCTCCCTCGCGCGCCCCCGGCGGCGGGGCCGAGCGCCCCAAGCCGCCCTTCGTCCTCTCGCCTCCCGTCGTCGCCCCCTCCCCCCCGCACTTCGCGGCGCACCTCGCCCCTCTCGGCCGGTGCCCGACTGGACGACAGCCCAGCTGTCCTTGGTCGGCCTCGTCCTCCCCAGCTTAGCTCCCAAGTTAAGCTGCCCCCTCCCCCCGCCCGCCCTCCCTCGACGATCGTGCGGCATCCGACCATCTCCTGCCCAAGGAGGCGAGTAGCCCCTCTCTGGATCCACCCCCCTTCTTGCCCCGCCGCTCCATTGGCCACGGTCACCATCGGTCGCCCTCGATCTCGCCCCACTCCAGATGCGAGCCGATGCTGCGCCCTCTTGCTCGTCAGCACCCGCCCCCGGCACTTGGAGCCTCAGATTGGCCAGCCCCCAGATCCTGCCCTAAGCTTGATGCAAATTTCGGTAATCTCGCGAACCCAAGTGGTGGCAGTATCATGGGCGCATAACGATCGCTATCTCGGCGAGAGTATGCGCCCTTCTCGCGAAGCCGCCCACGAGTCATTACTCGAAGCGGGCATGCGCTTTCCCAGCGCAACCGCTTGTATGCTCCCATAGCGGTCGCCAGTCCAGGACTCGGGGTGCTGTGCGCCTAAGCCAGTCTCCTGCGCCACCCTGCCTCGGCTATGCGCCCACCCCCCGTGGGAGCCCCCCTCGGACGCTCCTGTCTTATACGACCACCCCCCCGCGAGCGGTCATGTGCCTACTACGAGCAGCCATGCGCCCCTCTTCATGAGCTATGCGCCCTCATCGGCTCGCCGGTGCGCTCTCAGCATCCCGGTGGGATCCCCTTCATCCACTCTTGGCGACCTCTGGCCATCGGCAGCCGTGGGAGTCAGAGCTAGTTGTTCGGCACCCTCCATTCCCCTCCCTGCCCACCAGCGTTCGGTCCCGTCGGCCTCGTTATGCGGCTCGCTGGCTTCTCCCTCTCACCTCTCCCCCACCCTCTCCTCTCTACCCTCACAGCTGGGACAACACACCCCCTCCCCGCCTCCGCCTGCGGCAACCCCCCCGATAGGCCCTAACTTCGCAGAGATCCTGTAGCCGGACAGGGCGACATCCCGTCCCCTTCCAGCTAAGGATAACGACCTTCTTGACATCATGCTACCGACCGCTCGCGAAGGCCTACCTTTACGAGTTTCCTTCTCCGAAGAAGAGATCTCCTCCCTCTCCTCCACCTTCGCGAAGACTCTCGTGCTTAAGTTCTCCTCGGGATATCCGAAGATAGCCAAAGCGCAAGAAGCCATCGCAGGCTGGGGTCTTTCATCGGTTTATAGGGTCGCACCTTTCGACCCTAAGAACATGTACCTTCAACTTTCGACCGACTCAGACTTCAATAAAGTCTGGGCGAAAGGCACCTCCTGCGTATACGGCCAAGGCGTCAAAATCATCAAATGGTCCCCTAAATTCAACCCCAAAGTCGACTCTTCGATCATTTCAGCTTGGATCACACTTCCCAACCTCCCCCTTGTTTGCTTCGCCCCGGCAGCGCTCAAGAGGATAGCAAGCTCGATCGGGACGCTTGTAGCTATCGCAGAAGAAACCCGCAACCTTTCCAAGGGTAACTATGCGAAGATCTGTGTGGAACTAGATCTATCTACATACCCCCCACCAAGATTCAGTTCGAGCTCAGGGGACAGACGATCTCCCAGACGCTGGTGTATGACAACAACATTATATTCTATAAGCACTATCAGATGAGAGGCCACACCACTCAGTTCTGCTTTCGTGCACACCCAGAACTCAAGAAAAAAGCCACCAGAAAGCCGTAACAACCGAAGGCAAACCAATCCACCTTCATAGCCCCAAAACTCCCCTCTAACTCTCACATCCATTTTGAAAAAAATGATACCCCTTCCAAACCCGACGAACGACCACCGCTGAGCATGGTGATGGTCCCCTACAAGCCCCTAATCATTCTCATCAACAACCAATTCGACACCCTGCTAAATCTCCCACCCGAAGACAACCTGGCAAGCCCTTCCCATCCGTCCCCCACAGAGTACGAGCAGAGGACTACTAATCCTCATTTCGTCGACGACCCCTCCGAAAGAGACCGGAAGCCGCAATAGACTTCGGAAACCAATTCGCATATGGTTGCTTTTTCCACCATCCCCAGCAGCCCCGTCACTGACTAGCTGGCCATCTTCGGCTTGGTAGCGGTTAGTAGACTCGAGCAAGCCATGGAAGCCAGTTTCCTGGACCCCCTCAACCCCCTGTGCGCTCTAGCAGATACAGAGAAAGAGGCGGTCTCTCCCACTTCGGAAGCCATAGGATCCTCAGCTAAGACGCCGACAGGTGCGGAGGACACTTACACCATTGCGACCCGGAGAGCACCAAAAAAATCCCACCTAAAGAAGAAGAAATCCAACCAAGAGCTATCGGTCATGACCACACGGTCAGCCACGAAACTCAATAAGCCTCCCCCCTCCCCCACCCCCTCCCAATGATTAATATCCTTGCATGGAATATAAGAGGGTTAGCGAATAAACCTACCATGAACAGAATCAAAAGCCTCAGGAAACTACACCATATAGACATATTAGTCATCATCGAACCTAAAATCCCTCAAAAAAACTCAAATCAATCCAACTTCAGCTAGGCTTCCCATATGGCATCGCCGGCTGCAATGACATCTGGATCCTTTTTGCTGCCGGTATCCAGTTTGGTTAAATCCATGACTCAAGTCAGGCGCTCTCTTGTTGGGTCGAGCACCCCACTCTCAGCTCCTGCTGCATGATTTCTGCTGTGCACGGCAGCTGTGACATCCCCGAGCGTAGGTTACTTTGGGACACTCTACTTGACACCCATCATCAACTCATTAATTTCTCGTGGATATATATTGTTGATTTCAACACAATCACGTACAGAGAAGAGAAATATGGGGGTCGCCCGCCCCCCACCCCACCGGCCGATAATGAACGATTTCAACACCTTTATCTTCAATGACCACTTGTCACCCCTGCCTTTCTCCGGTAATGCTTTTACTTGGTGTAACATGCAGGAAGGCGAGCGCCGACAATACTCCCGTTTGTACCGAGCACTGGTCAACAATCGGTGGTCCGACATGGGTCTTACCTCCAACCTCTCCCATCTGAATGCCACCGATCAGATCATTCCCCCTTCTGATTGAGATCAACAGCAACACTAACCACATCAAGAAAGCATTCATATTCCTCGACTTCTGGCAACATCACCCTCAATTCTGAAATATTATGGCCTGCACCAAGCAATCCGTCGATGACCCCGACCCCCTCACCTGTATGGCGGCCAAACTTAAAGCAACCAGGAGAGCCTTATTGTCTTGGAGCAGGCAAGCCTTCGACAACATCTTCCAGGCTATCCACGAGGCCGAAGACGATGTCACCCGTTCCGAGGTCCTCTACGCCACTGATAGAATGCCGAATTCCAAGGCGGCGCTCAACCTCACCCGCGCTCTTCTCAAGTCCCGACTGAAAGTGGAGACCGAATTCTGGAAGCAGAAATCTAGACTGACTTGGGACACCGATGGAGACAAAAACTCCCGCTTCTTCCATTCCTGTATTAACGGCCGCAGACAACAACTACATCTGTACCAAATCACCGATGGTAATGATTTAGTCCTCAAAGAACATCGGAGCATCCAAGCGGCCGCGATAAATTTCTATGCCAATTTGTTCTCCAAAGAAGTCGTCGTCAAGGACGTTGATTTTTTAGCCAAGATCCCCCGTTCGATCAATGAACGAGAGAACGAACTGCTTCTTACCCCCCTTCCGCGAAAGAAGTCAAGTCTGCAGTCTGGGCTCTCGACGAACACAGTGCTCCCGGCCCTGATGGTTTCTCAGGCGTCTTCTTCCGCTCTTGCTGGGATATAATCGATCATGACTTCCACGAGGCCGCTTTCACCTTTTTCCAGGGGCAAGGTACCCCAAATCTATTTCCAGTGCCAACTACATTCTAATCCCCAAAAAAGAAAACCCGGTGACCTTCAAAGACTTCCGCCCTATCAGCTTATGCACTTTCACCAATAAAATCATATCTAAGATCATCGCTAGCCGCATGTCCACTCTCCTCCCCAAGATCATCTCTGAGGATCATAGCAAATTTGTATCCGGGCGGAACATCACTGACAACATCCTCCTTGCACAAGAAATGATCACTTGCTTGAAATTGCCGACCAGGGGCGGGAACGTCGCCATCAAACTTGACATGGAGAAAGCCTATGACCACCTGGACTGGCAATTCTTGATCTGGGTGCTCCGGGCCTTCGGCTTCTCAGAGCCGTGGATCGACATCATTTTTCTATCCATCAGCGACTCTTGGTTCTCCACTGTCATCAATGGGCAAGTGGAGGGTTTCTTCAAATCTAGCCACGGAGTCAGGCAAAGAGACCCTCTATCCTCCACCATCTTCATTATTGCGGTCGAGACGCTTAGCAGAAACCTCAACTTTATGCCGAACACGCCCGAATACCACCTCTTCTATACTACCACCAGTTGCCCCTTAATCACTAACCTCGCTTTCGCCGATGACATCCTCATCTTCTCCTCCGGAGACATCGTTTTGGTGGAGGTTGTCCATAGAACGTTCCAAAGATACACCAGATGCTCTGGTCAACGAGTCAACACCTCCAAGAGCATCATCCACACCCACCATAAAGCCGACAGGACCCACTCGGCTGCCCTCTCCAACCTGACCTCATTTTGAATCGCCTATCCACCTTTCACCTATATAGGGTGCCCGCTGGTGTACGGGAAATCAAATTTTGAAATCTTTGAAGGCATGGTATGCAAAATTAGAAAAAAGCTCATGGATTAGCATAACGCAATCCTTTCATTGGATGGGAAGATGATCCTCATCAAACACGTCCTTTCCTCCATCCCCCTCTACACCCTGGCCGTTTGCTCCCCCCAAGAAGGTTCTCTCCTCATTAGAATCCCTCTTCTCTAGCTTCTTCTGGGGGAACAAAGATGGAAAGGACAGACATCACTGGGCGATTGGGACTCGATGGCCAAACCTACCGACGAGGGAGGGCTGGGATTTACCCGACTTCAGCAGATCGTTGAAGCCTGCTCCATAAAGCTTTGGTGGAAACTCCGCTCGGGCAGCTCGCTTTGGAATTATTTTATGAAGGCCAGATATTTTTGATACTCCCACCCCTCGAATGCGATCGCCAATACCAGATCCTCCGCGGCCTGGAGACGCATCCTGCACGGCCGTATCCTCGTAGAACCCCTCATCCGCCTGCAGCCAGGCAATGAAACCTCGTCGATGTGCCACGAGAGGTGGATTAGATATGCCATCCTACAACCAAACCTGACCTACCCCTCCAACTGTTCCATCAGCGATTTGTGGGATATCGACTCGGGCTGGATATGGGATCGGATCTCCGACTGGCTAGGGATGGAGGCCGCCAACCGACTTGCCGCCGCTGATGTACGTATCAGCGACTGCCCGGACACCCTGAAATGGTCCCCCAATTCTGGCGGTGATTTCTCGTTAGCCTCTGCCAGGATTATGGCCAGAGGCATCGGCACCCCAAACCCTATCATCGCCTCCTTTTGGCAGGCTTGCATCCCCAATAAATGGTCTGTTCTGATCTGGAGAGCACTCCGCCGTAAGCTTCCAACTGACGAATCGCTTACCTCCATTGGTTTCAACCTTGCATCACGCCGCCACTACTGCAAATCCCATAAGCCCGAAACTACCGAACACGTCTTCCTCTTCGAGGAACTCGCTTCGCAGATATGGTCCACCCTCTCTAGAAAGTGCAGAAGTACTCATTCGGTCGACGGCTTAAACGATCTACTCACAATCTGGGGAAGATCTCACGGGCATCAGATTGTCGCAGCCGTAGGTATCTGGGTGCTTTGGAAGTACAGAAACAAATTTAGGTACGAAGGGCATCAGTACAACTACAACTCGATGATCAAGTAAATCATCAGACAGATATCCAAAGTCAGCGGACGCTGCCATCACACCTCAGACAGTTTCTGGAGGGCACGGGCCTAACCCCTAGCCCGATACAGCCATGCGAGGTTGCCCGGTGTAACGCTCCAGTCCTAAAATACTTGGGACTAGATACGTATCATGCCAGCTGTATACACACGAGTAAATGAAAGGCTCGTATGTATACATAAGCTATAAAATGTAACGCCCCAGTCCCAAAATACTTGGGACTAGATACGTATCATGCCAGCTCTATACATACGAGTAAACGAAAGGCTCGTATGTATACATAAGCTGTAAAATGTAGAAAGCCATGCTCAAACTAAATCTTATCCACATATATGAAGTTTTAATGATACAATCAAATAGTCATTTGTACAAACGTTGGACGAAGACATATCCACTACCAACAAGTTTAAATAAGAAAGAAATATACAAATAACTGATTTGGTCGAGCGAAACAAATGATGAGTCCAAGAGCAATCATCACGGAGGAAGGAAGACATGGCCTTAGCTAGAGCACCTGCAAGAAATCACGAAACACACACCTGGAGAGATCACTAGGTCCTCAGAGGGACGTAACAAGATACAAGAAGAACATGCCATTATAACTGCAATTATAAATACTATAAACTATAACACATCTGGGTCCCTAACCATCTATGTGATATGCACTTTGAGGACAACGTTCTACGCAGGGGCTGTAGGATCAGCAGAGTAAATAAAAAGTGGCAGTAAGTAGCGCTCATCCGAGTTACTATCGGCCATGGGCAGTAAGTAGCGCTCATCTGAGTCGCTATCGTCCACGGGGTAGAAGGTAGTGCTTATAAGAGTCACTATCTACCCACAAATATGTGTAAAAATAATATAGCCCCTACGCTAGTAGCTGTCCTCTCCCCCCAATGATACTATACATGCTTCGTAACCATGACACACCAACACGTGTCACTTCCACAATACTATTTTATACTTAATAACTGTCAAGTCTTCTAACATGCATCTATTGACGGTTATTCCTACGCATGCGCACGGAGGATCAGCCAACACGCAAGTGACCTCTACCTGTTACTCACCACTCACACACAACTCGTGTTACCTTCGTGACAAAGTTAATGCCATGCACACTATTGACGGTAGTCTCTTAATTCTAGGTCCACAAGCAAGAAGAAAATAATAGACAAGAAATATAGATACAATAACTGAAATAAAAAGCAACTAATATAAGCCGTAAATATGGCAAGGTATCTTGCCTAGTGTGTCGTCTGACGTTATGTAGTGATCCAACAAGTCCTGTTGTCCAATAGCCCGAGGTCGTTACGAAAGGGCCCGAATTCGCGAGGAAGTAAGGAGGCAAGATTAGTCATGACTGAGAACAACCAAATCTAAAAGGGTAAAATATTTACAAATTCTAATTTTCTAGTCAAATGCCTTTAGGAACTTATTAGAAAGTATTTATAGATGTTTTTAGAAAATTATTTAACATTTTGAAAAATATTTATAATATTAAACTATATTTTATTAATTAAAACTCATTAAGTAAATATTTTAAAATATCGAAATTTATTATTTTTTTAGACAAAAAAATAAAGATTTGTCAATATACACCTCTTAAGTTAAAACCTACAATTTAAAATAGGTAGAAAGTACTGCAATACAATTTAGGCTTCTAAACCAATTTGAAATCAATGTTGGGTCGTAGCCTGATACTATATATTTTTCGTCAAATAATAAATTTTGGAAATCACTTAATATATATATTTATTATTTTTTAAATGTATCTTTAACAACAATAATAATAATAATAATAATAATAATAATAATAATAATAATATTATTATTATTATTATTATTATAAATCCTGAAATATCTACCAGCATACATTGCTATTACAATAATAATTATAATAATATTTATAATAATATAAACTTTTTAAAAAAACTACTATTTTCCTAAATTACACAGTAAGAGAGAAAGAGAGAGAGGTGGGAAAGAAAGGGGAAGAAGCGGGAGAGCGGGAGAGGACTCACCCGAGGGCTTTCATCGTACGGAGGTCGGCGCTCCACTGCGGGACGGCAGGCCTGCCGGGATAGCCAGCGGACTTCCCGCGCTGCGGAGCGGCTGAGGCGGAGCCTGCCGGTGGTGAATATGCGAGCAAGGAGGAAAGGGCGCGGTGGCGCGCCTGCTCGTGGCGACGGGAGAGTCTCGGCTCCGGCATGCGCGGAGGGGTTGGTGTCGGCGGTGGCCGACGCGGCGGTTCATGCCCTCCCGCTGCAACAGGAGGTCGGCAGAAGATCCGGCGGAGGTATGGCGACATAAGGTTCGGCGGACGAAGAGCCTGGACGGCGCTAAGGGAGGAGATGGGATCGAACCTATCTAGGGAGGACAAGGTTCGGCGGACGAAGAGCCTGGACGGTGCTAAGGCAGAAGATCCGGCGATGGCCGACACGGCGTAGATGCTGGATCGGAGGGGATCGAGCGGTCCTGTGCGGCGGCGGAATCGACCTCGCCGGCGCTGGATCGGACCTATCTAGGGAGAACAAGTAAGGTTCATTTTTATTTTAGTATTTTGCGATGGTGGTGATGTATGGTACTGGGGTGGTGGCGGTCGGCCAAGGTGGTCGACGGGTGTGGCCGGTGATGGCCGGAAGTATGGTGGTAAAGATGATGATGGCGAGAAAGCTGGTGGGTTACGGCCAAGACAGGCACGACTCTGGCCGTGGAGGACAATAGTGGCCACGATGGTTGTCGTCTCGGGTGTGGTTGACGGGAACGCCCGCTGCGGCGGAGGACAGAATGTCTCGGGGATGGCTGGTCGGGATCGGCATGTGGGTCGGGCTCTGGATGTGCCGTGACGGTGGTGGTCGTATAATGGTAGTTTATGGTGATGGAGATCGGAAGGATGGGGAGGTCGGATTGGTATTGTAATGGTGGTCCGATGGTGATGGTGGAGGAGTTGTGGATAGCAGGAGTTCGATCGTTGGAAGGCGACGGTGGTGGTGATGGTGACGCATGTGGGTGCCGAGGAAGGTGGGTGTTGTCGGGGAATGATCGGGGTTGGATTGTGTCTTACGCGACACGGGGAAAATGTGGTGTCCGGTATGTAGGACACGGAGATGATATTGTATTTGTACAAATAGGATTATAGTGGATGGGAGGTACGGACACAGACACGATGCACGTTGTGGTAGTGGAAAATTATGGAGGAGTACCTCTCCTTTTATAGGAGGTGGGAATTTCCAGTTGGATACGAGTTAGTAGTAGTTTAGATCCATGATGGATAATCACATATTGATTCAAATCGATTTAAATTTAATTTATCAAATCTCAAGCATTCTAGATAAAACCTATTTTTAATTTAAAGCTATTTAAAATAAGTCAATAAAATCTTTTCCAATTTAAATTATCGTAATTTATTAAATATGAAATCAAACAATATTTAAAATATTTTTTTTGAAATAATAAAATAATGTATATATTAATTTCAAAAATCAACATTCTATACATGAATTAAATTAATGTAGCTCGAATAAATCTAGAATATTCATATAAATCTAGTTTTAAATGACCAATAAAATTAAATAGCATTTTTACAATAAAGCATAAAGCGTTAAAAAATTTTGATGCGATCTTTTCACAACTATTAGTATTTTTAAAACAAAATATTTATCACCTATTATTTGAAAGCCATATTATTATATAAATAAGTAAAAAATATTTTCTAAAACATGTACCTCGCACATATTCATACTCGACGAGAAAATACGACCAATGCAAACTTGTATGCGACGTACAATTCTGAAGTATAAAAATAAATACCAAAATTTTAAAATAAATCGTAGTAGAAATTTAGGAGGTTTACACCCGGCTCCTGGTTCCATTTTCTCTTGCTATTTTCTATTTTTTGGCGCTTGGCGCGCTTACTTGTATAGGCCTCGGCATTGCGCCTGATACATCAATAATACCCTGGTTTCCTAAAAAGAAAAGAGTATATATATGTATATATATAAACCAAATCCATATATATATATATATATATATATATATATATATATATATATATATATATATATATATATTTATATATATATATATATAAAAATATTTATATATATATATATATATATATATATATATATATATGTATATATATATATATACACATATAATATATATATATATTATATATATATATATATATATTTTTATATAATATATATATATATATATATATATATATATATATATATATATATATATATATATATATATATATATATATATATATATATAATATATATAATTTTTTTTTTACATATAATATATATATATATATATATATATATATATATATATATATATATATATATATATATATATATATATATATATATATATATATATATATATATAAACTAAATCTAAAACCCTAACCTATTTTTCCTCCACCCTCATCTCACGAGTATAGTAACAGCTGTAATGGCTGCACCTGCAGCAGTGGCGGGCCACCCTTCTCCCCGGCACGTACGCCTCTACCCGGCCGGAGGTCTCCGTGCTGCCACCTGGCTACCACCGTCGCATGCGCGCCAGGGATACCAGCGGTAGCAGCAAGTACGACAGTAGCAACAGCACCAAGCGCTGAAGTAGCAGCGGCGACTACCCCGCACCACCGCCAACTGCAACTGCGACCACCCCATGGCCACGAGGTACTCTGACAAAAATGCCAAAGCTGCCACTCTTCTCCCCAATGCACAACACAGGCTATTCGTGTGTTTCGCATGAAATCCCGTCGTAATACGCACGAATTCGAATCCAGAATTGTGTTTCGGGGCAACAACTTTGCACGCATTTTCTTAACAATCTGACCGTTAGATCTTCGATCTACTTCTTCCATCTCAATCACAGTATATACCCCTTCACTTATCTAAATTTTAAACCCTTAATTCAATTGTTTACTAGATCAAAACCGACCACCAAGTCGACCTTTTAAATCACGTTTATTTTGGACAGTTTTGTCGAGCCAACTTCGCATATTTGTTCCTAGCTTGTCGAAGCTCCGGTTGACGAACCACCAAATCTGATGCACAACAGGTATAACCTCCTTTGTGCCATAAAATGTTAGTTTCACAGGATGTCGTTTGATTGGTTGAAATCGATGCCAAAGTTGGACGTTCGAAATTATAATTTCTAACATATAAAATTATAATTTTGAACCCGGGACACCGAATTCTAAATCAGACACAACCATTGGAATCGTGGAGTCGTTCTGGACAAGACTAACATATAATTTATCAATTTTGGACAACCTTTGTCTTAGCACTTTTTTGTGCAAAGTGGGTCCAATAGCGGACACCATTTTGACCCGAAATTACTATTTTTCCCCTATGCCCTGAATTGGCCTTATGGGTAACCTAAGCTAGCTAGTTTGCTTATTCCAGAAATATTGGCAATGTCTGTTTCAACATCCAGAAATGTTTATGAGAGTTCCATTTTTACTGCTTATTTAGATTGGCAAGTTCGCTGGTTGGACGTCGTCGAATCATCGTGCAACCTTCAAATAAGATACCTTGCCACTGTAATCTTATTTTATTTTCTGTTATACATGGACGTGTTGTTGTGTGTTACGATTAGATGTATTAGGAGAGCGTCCAAGTGTGACTTGGTGTCACGACCTGCACCAGTGTAAGGGCACGAGATCGTGGGTACGTCCAGCCTACGCTGCAGTATCGGTGGTAGAACGTTGTCCTAGGTCTCATTAGCATCTAATACAACATAAAGGTACCTGTACATAATATACTATCTAATTGGAGGATAACTCAGAAGATATAACTCAATCACATTCTAGAGATGGGTAATCAGCACGATAAGATAGATGGAAATCACAAAGTACGATACAAACCAGAAATGAAATGAGTTAAGTGTGATCAACACCACAACAGAGTACAAATCAAATATAACTCAAAGTAGCTAAACAAAGCAAATAATAACTCTAACAGTCTAGCCTAGGAACTATGGTAGTCTCCTCTAGGCAAACTGGATCCTCCTGAGGGTCCAGATTACAAGTGTCATCTATGTCAGCTCCATAATATGTGGTACAAAAGTCCTCCAGGTTCTCTGTAAACTTTTTAACATATCCAGTAAAGATTGGAGCGAATACATAACTCTGAAAGAAGTTCCAAAACATGGTAGGAAATATAGAGGAAGCAATAGAATAAGATACATGACATGATATAAATGAAAGTACAGGAAAACAAAAATAAATAGTGAATCTGAGTACATGAATAAGATAGAGAAACTCTGAACTGAAGGTAACTATAAGTGATTTAGAGCACAAGATGGTTATGTGATTGGCTTAGGTTGCACTTGATTATTCTACGGTAACTCGATTATACATGAAAGCATAATTGACATGCACTTGACTACACCATAGGGTTTAATCACATAACCACTTCTACTCTCCCGCCCCAATCAATACACAAGGATCCATTCGAGTTACGTTACATACATGATTGTTTATTTAACATGGAGCACATGAGAGCACATGAGAGCACATGAGTGCACATGAGAGTACATGAAAGCACATATTTGTACATAAATAATATAGCACAAGGAGTACGTGATGTACATGAAGAGCACATGAACATGAAATACCTGATGCACCCGATGAGGGGATAACATCTCATTAAAAGATACATATAGTACTAATCAGTGTGAAAAATGTGTCAGCATCAAGTAAAGTAGTCTAGAGCAACTGATGTATATTGGTGTCTGAACTGGAGTCACAATGTCCTATTAGGAGAAATACAAGTTACAATGTGTTCTAAATTGAATAACTGAATTAATCAATGAATTCTACATGCTCTAGGCCTCTCTAAGTCAAAAGTCAACTCTTGGTCCACTATCTTAGTCAAACTAAGTCAATGGTCAAATTATATATATATATATATATGACCCCAACCATATCTCATATACCTCACACATATACCCAAATGATATGTACACAGTATCACATATATACCATATGTATGATTACAATGAACCAAAAGGGCAAATGGGCTAAGGCAAGCCCTCAACTCATAACCCAAAACAATACACGAAGTAACCATTAGCCTATCATATATATATGCAAACACATATATACAATCTGAACAAAACAAGGACAGGGCAGGCAATGTTCTAACCCAAATACAGTAAGGTTCTTTACTGTGATCAATTGCAGGTCAGCAGTGGTCTAAGGTTTAGGTTAATGCCTAATGCAGGGAACACAAGTATTGCAGTGAACAAGTGTGCAGTGAACCAAATGGAAGAGAATGCAGTGTATGAAATACAGACTGTTTGGGCAGACGAGTGTGACAGTGTACAATTAGTGAATGCAGGACAGGTAACTTGCAGTGGCTAATTGAAGTATTAGACATGTCCTGATACAGGACATTCAAAATATAGTGGATGAATGGGGAATGCAATGACGGTATTGTAGGACATTTGTGCAGAGCATGCTATACAGGATATGGTCTGTATGTAGTGTGCAGTTGGTTTTAGATGTGCAGTGGCAAGTCTGACGTTTTGATACATGATGTATCAGTGAAGGATGCAGTGCATGCTATGTGCAATGCTGTGAATAATGTAAAGGGTGGCAGATGAATATTGCAGTATAATATGTAAAGGATGATGCAGTGGTTATTTTGAGATGCAAGACCTCTACTGCTCGACAAGTTTGTATGGAAGCGTAATATGAATGAATGCATATGGATGTTTAGTGCAGTGAATCAAATGGTGCAGTGTATCTCTGGTGGCTGAATGCACTGTACTATAAATGAGAGCAGTAACGCAAGTATGCAGAGATTAATGATTGCAGTACAATATGCAGTATGCCAATTTGGGGGTAAGACATCCTAGTATAGTGGCTCGATTACCATTTGTTCTCGGATCTGAGCAAATGGTCATGTACACAGATGATAGGCCATGCAATCTAGATGATTGGATGTGAAGGAAACATGTTACGGACCCAATAAGACTGTCTACACAGCAGAACAGTAGAGCACAAGGAATAACTCAGAGACCCGAGCCTCCCTATACACAAAATAACCAGTCAACCATTCTCCAATTCACAAGATACAGTCCACACACAATCCACAACATATAAACAACAATATTGACCAACTACAATTGAATTTAAAGTAATAAAAGTCGTAAGAGACATTTCACTAAACACTTGACGTACGTATCCGACTCTTGTGATACTCACCTCAAATAAATATATGAAATTGTCCCAAATCCTTCCTAATGTCATGGGGACCCTAAATGCATGCATCTATGGAAAGGAATATAAAATTTGAAGGGGTTTAGAAGCTCTTACAACTTGAAAGATGGATTCTCAAGAAGGAACCTCTAGATCTAGATCTCCTTTACTTCCACTAGCCAAATTGCTCCAATGGCCTCCCTCATAGCAAATAGAGGCTTCCTCTCTTCAAGAGGAAGAGATTGCAACTTGTTTGGAGGAATTTGGGCTCAATTTGAGGAATTGAGGCAATTTGGGGAAGAACAGCAAATTAGGGTTAGGTTTCTTGATGAAAGGGGAAGAAGAGGGGCTAATGATGCTTTAAATAGAATAGGGCATCCTATTGTGGCCGGCCAAGTGAGTGGGTTAGGGTTTGTTTAAGGTCTATTTGCCAAAAGTCTCTCCTATTGTAATTTAAAGGCCCTTTTTTGAGAAAGGCCCAAAAGTGGTTATTGATTTAAGTCAAAATCTAGCCTCTACATGATATTCTAACATAATTAGAGTCCAACTAACAAGTCTAAGTCCACTAGCTCGGTCACTATGATCATGGTTAGCCTCTAGTCAAAATGGTTCTAAGGTTCACTAACTAATGATACTAACACAATACACTAATTAAAATGGTATTAAAATAATCCAAAAATTAGAATTACCAAAAATCTAACTGGTCATTCATAATAATTATTTTATTTACAAATCTAATAATACAAAAACCTGTTAAATAAATAAATACAAGAAGTATCTAATCTATCTAGAATCTAAGGTCGGCCTCCAAGATCTCTATCTCCCCCGTATAGTCCATAGCGCAAATATAGGAAGCATGCTAAGTCACCTGCAACGATCCAGTCAGGAAAGGAGCAAAGTACAACCATATTGCATTTAATGTAACTATATACAAAATAAGCTAGACAGTAGAGATGCAGTAGAAAATAAAGAAACATGCAGATGAATTAGAAACAATAGACATATAGAAGAAACTACTAGCAAGAATAGGGATGACAAAACAACTAGCAATGAACATGTGTAGAATCCTAGAGGGGGGTGAATAGGGTAATAAAAAATTACTTAACACAAGTAAGCTATTTTACTGAAGTAAATGAGAGAGAGAGAAAGAGAATCAAACACTCGATGTATCCTGGTCTCCTCCCGAGAGGCAATCCATTCTCGGAACTCTCTCCAGCTTAAATCCACTATTGAGTAAATAGTTACACACGAGTTTGGATCCGAAGAACTCTCCAACTTCAACACGAGTTTGGATCCGAAGAACTCGCCAACTTCTTACACACGAGTTTTCTTACGAAGGCTCGTCAACTTCAAAAGGAAAAGAAAGGAAGCGGTTGATCTTCTTCAACACTTGAAGATCAAAAATTACAATACTTGAATACTCTTGCACTTTTGGATTGGATGACAATTAAAAGCTTGGATAGAGTAATAATGGTGGAGCTCTTGTTTGTTGATAAATTTATGGCTTAAGTGGATAAACCTTTAATGAGAAGAAGGAATCCATTTATATAGAAAACCAAGAAAAAATAGCATTTAATGCTCCTGAACATAATACGGACGGCATGCCGTCGGTATGGACCGGCATACTGTCGGCATACCGTTCGAAACAGTAACGGTAATAAATCTATCCGTTGGGAGGGTTTAATGCTAGTATCTTGTCCATTCAAAAATCAAATCTGATGAAGTCGGTATACCGTCGGTATAAAACGGTATGTCGTCTGTATACCGATTTTCATCACAGAACATTTTATTGCTCACAAAATGGTATACCGTCGGTGTACTGTAGTATGCCGTCGGTATGCCGAGTTTCTTCATAAAATATTTTGTGGCTCACAAAACGGTATACCGCCAGTATACTGTAGTATGCCATCGGTATGCTGAGTTTCTTCACAGAATATTTTGTGGCTCAAAAACGGTATTCCATCGGTACACAGCGGTATACCGTCGGTATGTCGGTTCTTTAGACATTGATTTTTGACTTAAAAATAGAAAGAGCTTTATGTTTGTCATCCAACCTTAGGTGTTATACAAAAAGACCTAGATCTTGTATAGACTCAAAATCTTGAATCTTTTGAGAGCTGTCTTTGAGGTGTGCTGGTCTTTTCTTCAGTATTCTTTTAAGGACTTCCATAAGGCTTTGATGACTCGGCTTGAATGGACAGATCTTTTTGTAGGAGAGCTTGAGGGATTATCTGTTTGCTGAAATATAGAGAAAACTAAACTACGAAGATGTTGTTAATGTTATCAAAATAAATGTGCCAATAATCTCCCCCATTTTGATAATTAACAAAACAGAGAGATAGCATCTTCAGGGAGTGACTGCCCCATAGGTAGACTACTCCCCCTCAAAATGTTTTCTCCCCCTTTGTCACTTAATCAAAGAGGGGAAATCAAGTATTTAACAAGAAAATAGGAGAGCTCAAGAGTAAACGAAAGCATGCAAAAATTTGATTGTCAAATTTGGAAGAGTACATGCTTGATAGTTCATAAACAGAAAAAAAAATTAAACTCTACCTAACGAGAGTAAAGCAAGACATAAAACGGTCCCCGTAGGACCACACAAGACATCTAAACATAACCATTGGTCCCCGCAGGACATCAAAAGACACACACTAGATACTGACATCGATTCTTTATTCTACCATCCATAAAAGGAGACCGCAGCTACTGATCTGCTGGATCATCGTCCTCACCACCCGGAGTCTCGTGAAAGGCACCGAAGGGATCCACACCATCAGGGTACATGAACCCGTAAGCATTGGGGTCAGAGAATCGGGAGCCTTGGAATTGAGGATCCTGAAGGTTAAGATCCAGATAAAGATTGCGGTCCTGAGGAGTCCGCTGGATAAACTAGGCTTGGTCATGGAAGCGACTCTGAATGAAATTCCCAAGGCCACGGGTATTGGCCCTCATCTGCTCGTCCACCTGAGCCATACGCATATCAAAATGCTGCTGGATCAGTGGCATAAAATGGCCAGATGGAGGAGGCGCAGAAGGCGCCGCTGCAGGAGAAGTAGCCTGGGGTTCATGGGAGGATGAAGCACGAGACACGGAGGCACCAGGGGCAGAGCGGAAGACGACAAGAAATAAAGGAACACTGTCCTAATGGCAAAGAGAGAGGTCTACGCTTTTGGCCTCAAGAATTAGGGTGATAAAGGCACCAAAGTTAAGTGATTATTTCCCCGCAGGAAGAACAGAGTAGAAGGCGTTGAGGAGGGTCTTGGGGAATGACCAAGTCTTCTTCGAGTATAAATAATACATGCAAACCAGAGCATCATTGGTGATAGCATCGTAGTTGCCGAACTTAGTGTAAATAGTATGGCAGATGATCTGATGGAGCTCGTAGTAGAAGGGCTCAAACTACTTCGAGATGGATGGAATGGCAGGAGGATTTGGTCCCTTACAGATAATGCTGGAGAACTCATCAAATGAGACTTCGGCGGTAGGATAGAGACCGACCAAGGTCGGAAGAGCATCCCCGCGATTTGGTATCTCGAGAATCTCCACAATGTCACGAGCCGTGAGGCAAAAGTGGTGATCATTGACCATGGTCTCGATGGTGTTGTTGGCCAGATCAGGAATAAGGTTGCAGTAGAAGAGTCATATCGCTGTCTGATAAACAGACACTTGCCGACGCAGAAGAGAGGAGAGGCCGACCGTCTCAAAAAGTGACAGATGGCCAGAGAAGATGTTCCAATTGATAGCCTTTCCTTTTTAGATGGCATGGTTTACAAAGTGATGGAACTACGCATCAACAGTAAGGGCGAATTTGAAGATCTTGGGATCATAGACGCCATTGGGTAAGGGCACCAGAGTGAATGGGTTGGAAACGGAGGTGGAGTGAGGTCTTTTGAGATTGGCCATAAAGTTTAAGAGGAAGAAGAGGGTGTGAAGGATTATGGAGAAGAGGAAGAAGAAAGAGTTATGGTTATAAAGAGAAGAGGAGAGAGATGGTATTTATAGGAAAATAATAAATGAAGAGGGGTTTTGAAAAGAGAGAGGGATGTGAAAAGATGGGATTGATGAGATAGGTAGTTAATGAAGGATATGAATGAAGGGATGGGAATTAAATGAAGGGATTTGAAAATATTTGAAAAAGAAAGAGTAGAAAAGGTGGTGGGGCCCGATAGCAGTTATGACTGTCTGTCTCCGCCGTAGACGGTATGCCGTCGGCATACCGGTGGATGCCGACGGTATACCGATTATGCGCACAGAAAGTTATTTTTGAACGCGAATCGGTATGCCATCGAAATGTCGCCGTATGCCGCCAGTGTGCCGTCTGAGTAGAGATAGATGTCAAGATTAATGATGCCTAATTCTCGGCAAAGAAGAACGAAACAATCGTCTGGGAGAGGTTTGGTGAAGATGTCGTCCAATTGATAAGTAGTGTCAATAAAATCAAGGCGAATATCCCCCTTTTGTTGATGGTCACGAAGAAAATGGTGTCTAATCTCAATGTGCTTCGTGTGTGAGTGACAAATCAGATTTTTTGTGAGATTTATAGAGCTAGTATTATCACATTTAATGGAAGTGCAAGTAGAAGAGGTACCATAATCTACAAGTGTTTGTGACATCAAGGAATTGACATGTGCTGCTAGTACTTTTTCGGTCAATTTTGCATCCGGCAAAATCTGCATCCGAGAAGCCGAGAACCTCAAAGGATAAAGATTTCGGATACCAAAGCCCCATATTATTGGTGCCTTTGAGATACCGAAAAATATGCTTTACAGCACATAAGCGCAATTTTTTTGGGTTTTCTTGGTATCGTGCACAAATACAAACACTAAACATAATATCGGGTCGGCTAGCTGTTAAATAGAGTAAGCTTCTGATCATACCTCGATACTTACGAACGTCGACCGAGATACCGTCTTCATCATTATCAAGTTTTGTCGTTGTTGCCATAGGAGTCCTCATTGATTTGGATGAGGCAAGTTCGAAGCGTTTAAGAAGTTCCTTTGTATATTTGGCTTGATTGATGAAGGTTTCTTTGGGACCTTATTTGATTTGCAAACCCAAAAAGAATGATAATTCGCCCATCATGCTCATTTCAAATTCATTTTGTATTACTTTAGCAAATTCTACACAAAGTGCATTATTAGTGGAACCAAAAATAATGTCATCGACATAAATTTGAACTAACAATAGTGTGCCATTAAGGGATTTGATAAAAAAAGTATAGTGTCAACTTTGCCCTTAGAAAAGTTGTGAGAGATGAGAAAAGAACTAAGGCGCTCATACCAAGCAGGAGGAGCTTGTTTGAGGCCATAAAGGGCTTTGTGTAATTTGAAAACATGATGAGGGAATTGAAAATCTTCAAAGCCAGGAGGTTGCTTAACATAAACTTTCTCTTTAATAATGCCATTGAGAAAAGCACTTTTAACATTCATTTGAAAAAGTTTGAAATCATTAAAGCAAGCAAAAACACATAGCATGTGAATGGATTCAAGAGAGCAACCGGAGCATAGGTTTCATCGTAGTCAATACCTTCCTCTTGGTTATAGCCTTGAGCAACCAATCGGGCTTTGTTACGAGTGACTAACCCATCTTCATTAAATTTATTATGAAACACCCATTTAATTCCAATAATGGGGTGGTTGTGAGGTTTAGGGACAAGTTCCCAAACCTTGTTTCGTTCAAATTGATTTAGCTCTTCTTGCATCGTTATCATCCAAAATTCATCATGAAAAGCATCATTAATATTTTTAGGCTTCATTTAAGAAATAAGAGCCACGTCTGCACAAAAATCACAAGTGGAGGATTTAGTACTAACACGAGAGGAAGGATCACCAATGATAAGCTCCTTAAGATGACTAGGAACAAATCTCCATTCCTTTGGGAGGTCCTCTTGAGGAGGCTCTAGTGGTGGAGAATCTTCGGTTGGAGGGGTCACAATTTCATCATTAGATGAAGAGGGACGAGGAACTCCAATAGAAGAGTTCTCCAAACCAAAAGATATGTCATCAATATCATCGGAAGAGGAGCATGTAGAAGAGTTAATTTCATCAAAAGAGACATTAATTGACTCTTCGACAACAAGATTTCTTTTGTTAAAGACACGAAAACCTTTACTATGTATTGAGTAGTCAAGGAAAATACCTTCATAAGCTTTTTCTTCAAATTTGCCTAGGTTATCCTTGGTATTCAAAATAAAATATTTTGCATCCAAAAACTTTAAAATACTCAATAGAGGGAATTTTTCAAACCAAAGCTCATATGGAGTCTTTTTAGAAATGGGTCTAATTACGACCCTATTAGTAACATGACATGCCGTGTTAACGGCTTCCGCCCAAAAGTATTGGAGGAGCTTATATTGGTTTAACATAACCCGGGCCATATCGCCAAGGGTTCTATTCTTTCTTTCAACAGTACAGTTTTGTTGTGGAGTTCGAGGGCAAGCAAAATCATGACCAAGACCATTCTTTTCGCAAAATCTTTTAAAATCGGCATTGTCAAATTCTCCTCCATGATCACTTCTAATTTTGTTAATAGTAATGCCTTTCTCATTTTGAACATGTTTACAAAAGGCAACAAATTCACAAAAAGTATCACTTTTATTTGCAAGAAAAATAACCCAAGTAAATCTTGAAAAATTATCAACCAAAATAAAAGCATAAAGTTTAGCTCCAAGACTAGCTACTCTACTAGGACCAAATAAATCCATATGAATGAGTTGAAGTGGTCTACTGGTACTCACAGAGTTGATGGATTTGAAGGATGACTTGGTCAACTTACTTTTCTCACATTCTTCACATACCATATCCTTTTTGAAGGAGATACTTGGAAGCCCCCTTACAAGCTTCTTGGTGGTAAGACGGGAGATGGTATCCATGTTAGCGTGTCCAAGCCTCATGTGCCAGAGCCAACTTTCTTCGTTCTTTGCAACTAAGCACTTATCATTGTTAGTACCTTCAACAAGATAGAGAACATAGATATTGTTTTCTCTAATGCCTTCATACACCGTAGATCTACTAGTGCTATCGGTAATGAAGCATTTGAGTTTAAAAATTTAATATCATAACCATTATCCGTAAGATGACTGATACTAAGAAGGTTGTGTTTGAGATTTGTAACAAGACAAATATTCTTAATACAAGGATAAGGAGGAAAGCCGATATTACCATTTCCTATGATGTGGCCTTTTAGATTGTTACCAAAGGATACATGTCCTTCTTTCTTCATCGATAGCATTGTAAAAAGTGAAGCATCACTTGTCATGTGCCGTGAGCAACCGCTATCGAGGATCTACTTGCTTCTAGCATGAGAAGGATTCTTCACCTACAACATAAGTTGAAGATGAATATTTTGGTACCCAAGATTGTTTGGGTCCTTGATTGTTAGTCTTAGGAACCCATTTAAAAACTTTCATACCAACCTATTTCCTTATTTGACAATAATTAGAAGTATGTCCAAGTAGACCACAATAGTTGCACATCATAGAAGATTTAGAAAAGAATGTGTGAGTGTTATGCATATATGGAGCTTTAGTGCGAGGAGTTCTATCATGAGTGTTATGGTGAAGATAATAGAAAGCATAATGTGAGGTGTTCTTCTTAACAAAGGGTCCATTCCTTGTGTTAGGATAGGACCTATGTGGAGTGTTCTTGTTCGTGTAAGAATTGTGACTAGTATTGTGATGAGTATAGGCGTACCTTGGAGCATGTGTGCGAGCCGTGTTTTTATCAACTAGTTTCTTACCATTCATAAGAAGATGATTATACTTAGTAGAGGTATCATATTCTCTTCTATTAGCAGCTTGAACTTTATGCATAGCAAAATCATAAGCACTTCTGAGGGATTGAATCTCATCATCCTTTTTCTCAATGATGACTTGAGATTCTTGTAACTTGAGTTGCAAAGACTCTATCTCATCTGTGTCAGAGGCGGAAGATTTCCCTTTTACATCAATACTAATGTTGGAAAGTCTCTCTACCTCTAGTTTGTATGCCTCAACCTCTTTTATAGATTTTTTGTACTTATTTCTAACACCTTTGTGTTTCTCGTGTAATTCAAGAATGGCATTTCCAAATCATCATAAGAGAGAGTGTTCAAAGAGAGGTCATCGAGTACCTCATCGGTTGCCATGAGGCAAATATTTGTATTGTTTTTGTATTTTTTGTCGTTGTCTGAATCGCTAGCATCACTTTTACACCAGATGCTGGTGTTGCCGTATTTTCTGGAGAAAGAGCTTCCTTTGTTAGACTTCTCGTACTTACTGGAGTCTCTTCTTGTCATAGGGTAATCTCTCTTGATGTATCCGGTTCTCCTACATTGGTAGCAAGTAGGATCTTCATCGTTGTCCCGTCTAAAGTGGTTGGCTTTGTTGAACTTGAGGAACTTTCGAAAATGCTTTGCGGTAAGAGCTATTTCATCATCATCATCCGACTCATTATCGTCTGAGCTATCCTATGAGTGGGATTTTGTAACCTTGAGAGCCAGAGACTTCTCCTTTTCTTTGGCCTTCTCCTTCTCCTTTTATTGTATGAATGACTCCTCTTGATCTTTCATGTCAAGTTCATGAGTTATAAGCTTCCCCATGAGGGTCTCAAGGTTCATGATTGTCAAGTCGTTCCCCTCAATGATGGCGATCGCTTTAGGTTTCCATCCTTTAGTTAACCCTCTGAGAATTTTTCTGATCTTTTCTTGAGCAGGATATTCCTTACCAAGAGAAGAAAGAGGGTTAATGATATCACCGAAACGAGTAAACATGCAAATAATAGACTTATCTTGTTTTATTTTAAAAGATTTATATTCTTGTGTGAGTCTATTAATCTTTGATTCCTTTACTTGTGATTTTCCCTCGTGAGTGACTTCTAGCAATTTCCAGATTTCATTTTAAGTCATGTAAGTAGAAATTCTATTGAATTCATTGCTATCGAGAGCACAGTAAAGAGCGTTTATAGCCTTAGCATCTCGACTAGCAAGCTTCTTGAAATTCTCAGTGAGTTTATCCCTAAGGGTGTCAGAAGCAACATCCTCAATAACTCCGGAAGGAGTAGGGAGACTATTTATCACACAATCCCATAAATCGAAATCTATGGACTTCAGATAAATGCTCATCCTAATTTTCCAATAGTTATAGTTGGTTCCATCAAATAGAGGAGGTCTATTTGTGGAGTGTCCCTCATTGTGGAATATGTTGATACTAGGGTTAGTGGCCATGGATCACTCTTAGGGTGTAAATCCAAATCAAAAGAACAAAGCTCTGATACCAATTATAGAACCCTAGAAGGGGGGTGAATAGGGTAATAAAAAATTACTTAACACAAGTAAGCTATTTTACTGAAGTAAATGAGAGAGAGAGAGAAAGAGAATCAAACACTCGATGTATCCTGGTCTCCTCCCTAGAGGCAATCTAGTCCCGGAACTCTCTTCAGCTTAAATCCACTATTGAGTAAATAGTTACATACGAGTTTGGATCCGAAGAACTCGCCAACTTCAACACGAGTTTTGATCCAAAGAACTCGCCAACTTCTTACACACGAGTTTTCTTACGAAGGCTCATCAACTTCAAAAGGAAAAGAAAGGAAGCGGTTGATCTTTTACAACACTTGAAGATCGAAAATTATAACTCTTGAATACTCTAGCACTTTTGGATTGGATGACAATTAAAAGCTTGGGTAGAGTAGTAATGGTGGAGCTCTTGTTTGTTGAGAAATTTATGGCTTAAGTGGATAAACCTTCAATGAGAAGAAGGAATCTATTTATATAGAAAACCAAGAAAGAATAGCTTTTAATGCTCCTGAACATAATAAGGACGGCATGCCGTCAGTATGGAACGGCATACCGTCGGCATGCCGTTCGGAACAGTAACGGTAATAAATCTATCCGTTGGGAGCATTTAATGCTAGTATCTTGTCCATTCAAAAATCAAATCTGATGAAGTCGGTATACCGTCGGTATAAAGCGGTATGCCGTCGATATACCGATTTTCGTCACAGAATAGTTTGTGGCTCACAAAACGATATACCACCGGTGTACTATAGTATGCCGTCGGTATGCCGAGTTTCGTCACAGAACATTTTGTGGCTCACAAAACGGTATACTGTAGTATGCCGTCGGTATGTCGAGCTTCATCATAGAATATTTTGTGGCTCACAAAACGGTATACCGTCGGTATACTGTAGTATGTCGTCGGTATGCCGAATTTCGTCACAGAACATTTTGTGGCTCAGAAACGGTATTTCATCGGTACACAGTTGTATACCGTCGGTATGCCGTTTCTTTAGACATTGATTTTTGACTTAAAAATATAAAGAGCTTTATGTTTGTCATCCAACCTTAGGTGTAATACAGAAAGAACCTAGACCTTGTACATACTCGAAATCTTGAATCTTTTGAGAGCTGTCTTTGAGGTACGCTGGTCTTTTCTTCAGTATTCTTTTAAGGACTTCCATAAGGCTTTGATGAATCGGCTTGAATGGACAGATCTTTTTGTATGAGAACTTGAGGGATTATCTTTTAGCTGAAATATAGAGAAAACTAAACCACGAAGATGTTGTTAATGTTATCAAAATAAATGTGCCAACAACAGTACAATAAACAGATAGTATGTTTGAAATACTTCTCGACATGTGAACGGTTGGGCTAATACGACACATCATACGATGGCTATCATTCAATATTGGTATGGCTAACCCATACGTGAGGTGTATGACTTAGCTACCATTCAATAACAATAGTTGGGTTTGATCACATACCTACCGAGTATTTCTCCTCCCAACTCACTAAACAATCAATAAACGAGCAATGATACAATCAAGCCTATCATGTCACAATCGTGTCACAATCTGGATACTCAATGAAACACAATGAAAGATAGCATTATAATGTAAGTAGCACATAAAACAATAGTGTACTTGCCTCAAATAGTTGTAGTTGTTTGTGGCTTGATCATGTTGGCACAAAATAGATCAAAAGCTATAGTCATAATTAGTCAGAAGAGATAATGATGTTGAGATCTATAACAACCAATGATTCCCAGATAATTCCAATATAGAGACTCCAAAGCCGTCGTTATGGCTAATCGTGACCAAATCGTGAATTACCAGTCAAATCTAAGTTCAACGAATATAATAAAATATTAAACAAATATTTGAATGTTTGGAAGAAATATATGTTGTAGATCTTCGTATCACATTTCCAAAACTTCAAACAAATCATAAAACAAAATTCGGGATCTCCCGAAATCTCAAAAACAGTACGACGTGTCAATTTTTGGAACAACCGACACTCAAATAAATCTCCAGAAATTTATGTAACAATTACAGAAAATAAAATATAGATTTGGAAAGCTAACCTCGATATGGTTCTAAAAAAACTAGAGGTGAATCGAAGTCCAAAGTTGGTCGCAATAGCCTCGCAAATTGTCTATAGCTTCAAAAAATTTATGACGAATTTTGGCATATTTTAGACGAAAATAGAGGAATTTTGGAAAAAAAAATATGGGAGATGACATATGTTCAATATGTTTATACAAAGGATATTCATTACTTAATTAGGATTAGATTGGAAGGGTTTCGATTTTGGGTGAAGAATAATGACTCCTTAAATAGATGGAGATTGACTCATAATTTCCTAACTTGGAAGGGTCAAGAATCTAATGAATAAATCTTTCCATTAAATTCAAATCAAATCAATCTCAAAACCAAATAGATCAAATCTTAATCCATAATTGATCATAATAATTGGGTTTGTAGGAAAAGACAAAGGGAGGCTTCCCTTTATATAGGAGATGGAAGATTTTATAAATAATGAAGGATTAGATTCAATGAAATAAATCCTTCCATGAATTAAATTAGATTTGACCCAATCACAATCCATAATTAATCACAATAATATTAATTTAAAATAATATCAAATATTTAAAATAATATTTAAAATAGATTTCATAAAATCAAATATAAAAAATATTGATAAGAATAATTCAAATATTCTTAAATGTATATTTTCATAAATACAAATATTATCTAAAATAATATAGAAATAAATTAAGACTAAATCCAATCATAATTTAGAATTGACCACATCCAAATCCAATCACATCTAATAATTCAATAATATTTAAAAATAGATTCTTATAAATATAAACTTAAACATAATTGATAATAGAAAATTAATAAGTTTGGAAGTATATTTTTTATAAAAATTAAAAAATAGTTTGACAAATCTCTTCGTCAATACAAATATCTTTTATAGAATTAAAAAATAAAATTCATTTTCTAACTAGAAAATATATAAAATGAAAATAAATAAAAAATAAAAAAATAAAAAATTCAGGAAGTGGGCTTACAAATTTACCCACCTTAGAAAAATTTTGTCCTCGAAATTTCAAAGGATAAAATTAGGCACGATTAAGAATATAATCAAGAAATGATACGATTAGCGATCAAAATAGGTTAGACATAATCGTAGATTGAATCGAGAGCTCAAGAAAAGATATGATTTGAAACGATCAAAATATAGTCAAAAGGGTTAGTCAAAACCTAGGCTTGGTTAAAGATATAATTGAAATAGGATTTTTCTCAACAAGAAAAGTCATTAGGCACGATTATCTATTAACCAAAATCATTCGAGCACGATTATAGAATCAAATCAAGGAAAATATACGAATTGTCTTGATCAAAATATAATCAAGATAGTCTAGTCACGATCAAAATCGTTTAAGAATGAACAAATCAGAATCGTTTCAGCATGATCCGCTATTTAACCCAAATCATTTAGGCACAATTATCAAATCTTGATACGATTATGTATCTAGTGGAAAGAAATCAAAATATGTTTAAAAGATTACTAAAAAACCTAATAATGATATGAAAATAAAAGATAAGAAAGAAAGGTTCAAGAAAGGAAAAGATAAGAACAAAATCAAATTCAAGTGAGATTGCATGAAATTGTGAACCATGAAAATCAATAGTGATATGCCAAAAAGGATGTCGTCTCTATAATATTCGAAAACCGTAAGCATATTCGAAGTCATTGTACCGAGAATTTATGCCTCGCCAGAGTACATCTGGCTGTAGTAAACCCTTGGTTCCATGACTCAAATAAGAATACGGTGTTAAATGCTCTATCAACTCTACCCAATATTGACATAACAACTCAAAGATCAAAATAGGGCAACTTGTCACGACCCGCACCGGGTGAAGGGCCGCAGTGTCGGCGGTAGAACGCTATCCTTGGTCGCAATCACAAACTAAACACAATATAATATACTTTCCAAACGGAGGACAATCTCAGAAGGATGCAACTCAATCACAAAATATATAGGAGAGAGAATCAGCATGAAATGGAATAGATAGAAGGATCACAATATTTAATACAAAACTAGATTTGAAGAAGTTTAAGTATTAACATCACCACACCCACAGAGTATGAAATAAATACAACTCATGAAATAACACTACACCAAAACAGTCATTTCCTAACGACTATAAGTGTTACGAAAAATTATCCTAATGCTTTTTTACGGTTGGTAGTTGGGCGTGGAAAACTTTCCTAACGGTTTCTTACCGTTAGAATTATTTTTTCCTAACGGTAAAAAAACCGTTGGGAATGGAAATTTTCTAACGGTAAAACACCGTTGGGAATGTAATTTTTCTAACGGTAAAACACCGTTGGGAATGAAAAATTGGTAACAGTTTGTTACTGTTAGGAAAATTTTATTCCTAATAGTTTTTTACCGTTAGAAAAATTTCACTCCCGACAGTTTTTATACGGTTAAAAAAATTACATTCCTAATGGATTTTTTTCATTACAAATGTCTTATTCCCGATAGTTTTTTAATGTTACAAATGTATACAAAATATTAGAAAGAAATTGCTAGCTCTATTGAGCCCGAGCTGAATTATCAACCACAAATATAACAACATAACAAAATACTCGCAACATTGCACAAAACTTTTGAGATAATACATTGCTGATGATTTATCATAAATAAAATGGCAACCGAAAATACCAGTTGCAATATTACACAGTACATTTTTGTTCAACTTCATACATAGGCAATAAAAAAAAGAATATTTTCTATAGAATCTAGCCAACATCTCATTCTAGTGTATAGGAGAAAATTTTTGTGTTATCATGTCAATCTATCCCCAGACTCCCAACTGCCAATATAATTCGAGTGTTGATACGAGTCGATATGAGTCGTCTAGCTATTTGTCATGACCATATACATCTGAAAAGTTGGAATGTAAAAATTAGCGCTATATATATATATTTTTTTTTTCTCTATATATATATATATATATATATATATATATATATAACAAAGGATCTCTAATATTATGGAACTACTTTACATGATATCAGACTTGCATTATTTATGTAATTTCCATGAGATGGAATGTAGTTATAAAAAGCCCATACCAGACAATGTGGAACTTTAATCTTGGCAACACTTCTGCACACACAAAGTAGAGTGATCAGATAAAGAACAAAAATCCTATCTTGACCATGCTTGTTGAAAAAGGTATCATTAATCAAATTACATATATAATATAAAGACTCAAGTTTGGAATCAAATAATGGAGTAACTGCATCCAGAGAAATAAGAAGGAAAGTTCACCGGTCTCTAATCATGTCACATGACAAATTGAACATAGTACTATACTACAAGCATAGTGCTAGCATGATGTGCAAATTCACAAAGGGAGTGCAAATGCTCCTGAGTTTCATATCCATCACCTTCAAAAGAGAATTTTACATCAATATAAGCAATACTTCTTCTACACTATAGATACGAAGTTGCATAAAGATGGATGACGGGGCATGGACTTAGATAACTTAAGGAAATATCTACAAACGGGGATGGTTGAAAATATACCCACTTCTGGCTCTCCCCAGCTGATATCTCTAACTTAAGTGGAAACCACAAGACACTACAAAAAATTGGGGTTTTAGTAGCAAAAAATTGGAGTTTTCCTTCTGAAGGAGATGACACCAGCCCGACAACCGAATTGTCCAAATCAAATTCTTATATATTAAACTGTCCAAAATCCTCAGCATTATTCCTATGAACTACAAGTGTAAGACTGCGATAACATCTCCTCACTACTAAATGATTTGTAATTACAGCCTGAATTACATCAAACATGCAGGTTAATGAATTTGGATTTTAATATAATATTTCCTAACAGCATTAACAGAATGTAACAGCACATAAAACATAGCCAGGTTTCCATATTCAAAATGTAAAGAACAGTTTTCCATGTTAAGAGGACAAGTTTTTTAGAAGTTTAGTACTCAACATAATAAAATAAAGGTTCAATATAAAGCCAACAGGTTACAACAATAATAATTTACGAGATAGCACCTCAGTGATAGACTGCATACTGCATTTCCATTTTCAGAATTATAAGTAAAAAAAGGGCGTCTCAATGCCAAGACGCTCTGGCTCACACTTCAGAATTATAAGTCAGGAAGAAAATCTTAATCAAGAAAAATCAGAAGCACTTACCATGCGCATCAAATGAAGTTGATATTGCACGTAACATGAAATGAATTATCAATTCAAACTGGAGAACGGGAAGAGTGTAAAGGAGAAGCAAATGGAAAGGCAAACAGGTAGGGCAGGAATTCTTCACTCCAAGGAGAATATTTTATAAAGAATAACCCATGAGTTAAGAACACCATTCTAAGATCAAATGTCTAAAGACACCAAAGCCAACTGTCTAAGAAAAGAACGTCATGTCAACCTAAACGTTAATCAAAGACAAGGATATTCCTAAACAATCATGATATCTAGTCCCACAAAGGCCTAAATAACCAAATACCATTATTTACTTCATAATAATCCTCAAAAGGATGTCCATCATGTTAAGACAAGCTATGGGCCCTCATATATAACCACTGCCTACCATCAGTCCAGCCTTGATAAGATATGTAGCATCGTCATCAAATGCAGGGAAACAGTAGCAAAATAAATCACATGGCATCCCACCATAAGTCTTAAGCTCTTTTCAAATATTTTTCCTTCAAATGCTGAATTCAGTATTTCATGAGTCATGATGTTACAGGACGTATCACCTAAAGCCTTGAAACCGTACATGCATAAATAAACAATACCATGATTACCTAACCATTCCACAAATTTCCCAAACTATAAACATCATGGGTATGGAGAACTAAAGTTAGGACAAGTTACCTGTGAACAGGAAGCACCAAGATACATTACCAAAGGGAACAGCCCACTAGAAGGAACTTTACAATAACAGAAAGAAGTACACCATTGCAATATAAAGCTTTTTAGGTTTCTATGCTACTACTTCTAAGAAAGCTCTAGAAAAGGGATATTATATAAGTTTATATAAAAAAATGTCTCCATTTCCGCAATGATTGTAATTGCTTATGTTCCAGTCAGATAGAAATATATCCAATGGTCCCTAATGAATCTACTTTTGTGTTGATCTCCTAACCTAAATCAGTTTTCGTAGTATGCCAACAAGTAGCCTCTCATCCCTTTGCTAGCTAAAATTGGTCTAGCTCAATCAGAACGAGACTTGATAAAACTTTCGGAAGGGGTAGAGTTGATATCACTAGGCTGAGTCCAACTTCCCCAAAAATGTAATTTAATCAAGTTAAAATGTCCATCTAGATTTAAGATATATAACTCAAAGGTCAAATTATCAGATATGTCGAATGTAAAATGGGTCAATCCATCTATGGAGGTAAAGTCGGATATAGTGAGGACAAAGATTGAGGTGTTTGATAGACCTGTTGTGGAGAAGGTTGTGGTCTCTAATAGAATTATGGATTCTTCGTGCTACTTGGTGACAGGGGGAGTAAGGATGGAAGGAATCTATGGAAGAAAACACTTCAACAAAGCAATTTTCTCCAATTCTTGGGATACTAAAAAAAATGTTGTAGTCACTATAATAATACACTAGAGAAGCTAGTGAGGGTATGGGATCCAGGAATAAAGCTTCTGTGATAAGTGCTCAGTGTAGGTTCTCTTATGGGATCCAGGATTAGTGAGGACTAGTTAATGAAGCTTTGTGCAAGGAAGAAACACCAGTACCAGTTGCCTAATTCTATAAGAGTGAGCCTGTAAGTCCATAGACTAAGTTGATTGAATCATACACTAACAAGGATCCAAATATGAACAATATTCCAGTGAGTGATAACAGGAAAAGACTAAAATAAATACCAAAATAAATTAAGCTTATCAAAGATGGGTTCCATAGAATGCAAGAAATGTAATTTGTAGGTCCAAAGCATGAAAGAGAAAGAAAATGTTAAAACACATTATGGAAAAATATTATATTTATTCAGACATGTATGGAAACCCTGCTTCATCGTACAATGGGTGTGATACATCATCCTACACCCATCTTCCTGAGAACAAATCACACATTTCCTCCTGGTGCTCGATACTATCACCCTTCGCTGCAATGTGGAGCTATGTTAGCCATTGTACTTCAGGGTGGAAGAACATGCCTTTGTCCAATCCAAAGCATCTAAAACAAATGAAATTGTTTCAGCCTTGAGACCAAAACTCCAAATAATATGAACTAACTTGTTTGCTTGGAGCACCACTTAAGTGATTCCAATGATTTGAATCTAAAAGAACTCCCGAGTCCAAGAACCACCAAGTAAATCTATATGAAATCAATACTTTAACAACAAGATTTGAATTAAGCCCACATAGTTTAACATTTTTCTCTTGAAGAGGGACATAGTTTAACTTCATATTGTACTATTATGCAATAAAAGAAACAATGACCCATTTCAGAATATGTGCACACAAAAAAAGCTTTTGGAGGGATCCGACGAAAACTTTGGCGACGGAGAGGAGGACCAGCTCCACCTTGAGGTCCTCCTTTAACTTTCCCTCAACTTGTGGACCTTAATCTGAGCTACATACATCCAAAAAAAACAAAATACCAAAAAAACTACATCAAAACTAGATCTTCCATTAGGTTTTTTCTGTGCAGCGCTAATAGAGAAACCCTAAAATGGATAGACAATGGAATAGTCGGCCCTAAAATTGTGAGAAGATAGCGAAGGAGAAAGAGAAAGTGAGGTTACCTAGGGATCACGTGGAGGTTGCCGCCTTCGCCAGGACACCATCGAGGGAGCAAGGCAGAGAGGAGAAGAGGAGAGAACGATGGAACCTCTCTAGGGCTCGAGATGGAGAAAGAGAGTTCATGCCTCCATAACACTTTTATCTCACGTGAAAATCACATGGTGACATAATTTCCTTTTACTTACATTTATAATTTTACTAACGACTTTAGGTGTTACGAAATAATCAGTATGTGTTACTAAAATAAAATTTTATTTTTAATTATTTATACTAACAGTTTTTTTGGTTTTATAATAGTTTTTTGTCGTTGGTATTCGGAATAGCAAAAAAATGTTAGCAATTGAAAAAATAATGTGTTGGAAAATCCCCCTTTTGGTGTAGTGTAACTGAAAACAACAACTAGACAATAACCTAACAATCTACTCCAAGCCCTACTGGTGTCTCCTTTAGGCTAGCTGGAATCCACCAAGTTATCTGTAAAAAATTTACGTTATCCTGTAAGGACGGGAACGAGCACAAATCTCTGAAAGCGGTTCCAAAACATAGTAGTAAATATAGAGCTAACAGTAGAATAAAAAACATGATGTATTGTAAAGAAATACAGGAATACAGGAGATATGGATAAGTAAACTAAGATCATGAAATATAATAAAGAATCTATGAACTATAATAAATATAAGTGTTTCAGAGCACAAGATGATCATGTGATTGGTTTAGGTTTGTACACGAGTATGCTAAGGGTCTCCATTATACGTGAGGGTATAATAGACATGTACACAAGTATGTTAAGGGGTTTAATCACATAACCATTTCTTCTTCCCCGTCCCGATCAATACACAAGGATCCGACCAAGTTATGTTACGTACACGATAGTTAGTTTTGTACAAGAAGTACATGTAAGCACATGAAAGTACATGAGAGCACTCAATTTGTACACGAATAATATGAATACAAGGAGTACACAATGCACATGGTAAAGTACATGAACATGAAATATCGGATATATCCGTTGAGGGAATAACATCGCATGACAAGATCCATAGAGTATTGGTCCGTGATAACAATGTGTCAACATCAAGTAAAGTAGTCTAAAGTAGGCAATATAGATACTATCATGAATGAAAACTAACAGTGAATGTACTCGCCTAATACCCTGAGCAACTGATGTGTACAGATGTCTGAACTGGAGTAACAGAGTCCTATTTAAAGTACTACAGGTTATAATGTGTTCAATATATAATAATTGACATTTACAATCCAATCTACATGATACTAGGTCATTCTAGGTCAAAGTCCAACTCCAAAGTCAACTCTGGTCAACTTAGAGTCAAGGGTCAACTTTCTAGGGTTTTGGTCAAACCCTAGTCAACTCTAGACTATTGGTCTACTTGTAGGTCATTCTATCTAAGGCTAGTCAAAACTAAACCATAGGTTAATCATCCTAGGATACCATATATACTCAACTTAAACTCAACTCATCATGCCCATAGCCTATGATATCCCATAACCTATAGCATATATAACGCATATATGTATACAACTAACCTAAATCCTTAGACATATTTCATACATATACATATCAACCTTATCTACTCAAGTCCACATAAACCCAATACCAACATACATATATCAAATACATATATAGGTATACAATACATAGACTCAAGCCTACAGACTAAACATGTATCCCTCTAATCTAGTACATACATCTACATAGATATCATAATACTTACTCATAAGTATCATATATTTTCTTGACCCGCACCCAGTATTTGGGCATAGGCCGCGGGTACGTCCAGCATACGCCGCGATATCAGCGGTAGAATGCTGTCTAGTTATCTCCATATTTTATCAATACAACTACACAGTTTATATAATTCCACAATACAAACCAAAATCCACAGATCAGTCCAAAATAGAATGATATGTTTAAAATGACCACAGCGAGAGAAAAGATAATAAGTGGTCTGCATAGTCTCTAGGAGAAATCAAAAAAATGTGATAAATGAAATAGTCTCAAAAGAGGTCAAAAAGTACTACATGAATATCCACTACTCAACTTACAGAATCCTCAAATAGAATATAACAACTAAAGAGTTTCCGGAGATAACTCCAGCTCAACTGAATAATGTCTAACTAAAAGTCATCTGTTGAGGGTAGCACCGCATCCAGATCCTCCGGTATGCCCTCAAGGTGTTGTCCAGATGGCCTTTACCTACTGGTACCTTAGTGTCTTAGGCTTTTCTCCATCATAATGGATACATGAATTTTTCCCCTTCCTACATACCTGTACACACTTGTGCACATCCAACATCTTGTAGCCAGTCTACCTAACAGAGCTCTGCACTTGCTATTACCTCATAACAGACCTCTGCACTCTGCACAGACCCGATCCTAGCCTTCAACCTATCTATTCATTTCCAATTAGAAGTCTTATTTGAAACACAACTATCATATTCTCACATGGCTTCTCTTGTACCTGTATACGGTTTATAGGTATTATCCATATAAGGCAGGACACCATATCCATATATGACTAATTGGTACATGATTTCTGTAGGTAACTACATCACAGTTAATTGGTATGGTTGGTTTACTGATATACGAGCACATCTGTTGCCATGCTATAGTCAATAGGTTAGTATGAAACCATTCCCAGATTTTAAAAGTTAAACAATGATAGTCAAGACACGACATCTATATGAGTCCACCTCCTACTCCTAGTTAAGGCTTTTTTGAAGAATAGGCACCCTTGTGGCTGTTGCCATTGACTATATAGACTGTTGTCCTTGCTATTATATTTGACACATAGATAAAGAACCTATGATAGGGTAGGGGCTCTACAATGCTTGTGTCTATCCTATCTGTCATATGCACAGGTCTGTGGTTATGACCATGCACAGGAACACACCCTCGAGTCTGGGCTACAACAGTAACTAAGGTCCCTTGATTTTGCTAAAAAGACATGTACTCACCTCTCTGATCTCTCGATTATCAAATGGACATGCATGGTTCTTGTTCCAGTTTTGCCATCAGTCCCATGGACCCATGAACAAAGACCCACATCCTTAGTTCCAATAAGCCACATACTAGTCTACATCCCTATACCTCTGTTGTTTCTCTTACATAGTGACCAATAACTTTCCCAAAAACCTGATATATATATCCTACTAGTCTCTGTCGTACCTTGTTATGTCCATAGTAGTTAAAGGTGTAACTTAGAATCTCGACCACCATTGATACTTTTCCTTAGTAACATTAAGATGCTAGATGGTTGTCTCTGATACCTGTATATCTTAGCATCCCCAAACATTGGCCGCATGTGGTTAAATCCTTAAGGTACATAATCTCTCTACCTAGTTCTTTTAAGCATTAACCCAAATACTTCTACCCATCTAATCATGACAACTAACTAAGGTTTATGAATCATATGATAGAGTAGGTAGTAGATGATTACCTGATGGGGAATAGAAGGTTTGTTCTTGGCGAACTCCTCTCGAGCATGCAAGTCTTCCTGGCTCCAGAGACGCAGGAAAAAAACTAGGGTTTGCAAAAAAGCAAGGGGCCGATTGCCTCTTCTATATATATCCAACTCTGAGATAAAGCCGAATCCCCCCAGGGATTGGGAAGGACTACTTCGAGTTCAATCAAACTCAGAGCCACGAGATTTGAATCTATATTCGATTCTTATCCAATGGCAGTTGAGAAAGTTTTAAATTAGGGGTTTTAGCAATTTCCCCCCTCTAGTTGGCTTATTTGCTAAAGTAAGAAGTATGGCTGAATTAATATTAGAATATATAAATAGATTTTGTGAAATGATAATGGTAACAAAAGTAATAATAAAAATAGTAATAAAATTGATCAAGGGCTCACATATATATACATATATATATATCACTATAGAGAACTCTCAAACAGCCCACACTACCAACCCTGTCCAGATATTAGATTGAACCTCAATAGAAAAAATCTGAACAATGCAAGGGACAATGAAGTGCAGGTAAGTGCAATGATGCATGTTTGTGGCTAATTTCATGTGCAGTGAAAGGGGATGCAAGGAATGCATGTAGTAAAGAGTATGTTTACTGCAGACAAGTACAGAGGTCATTTATTGTAGTGTTAATGAGTGAATGCAGTTGATGTATGCAGGGAGATGAATGCAAGTACTCAAGTGGCAGTGTGTCACCATGTACAGAAGGAAAGGATGAGTGCAGACATCTAGTATACATGATACTGACCCATCAGATATGTAGGATATACAAAGGGGTTTATGTAATACAATGGGATATGTTTGAATGCAGTGACTTGAATGTCCAGTGGCTAAGGGATGTATGCAATGGCTGGTCTGAAATGGAGGGACAGAATAATATGAAGGGGGTGGACAGTTAAATGTTCAAGTGGTGACTGCTAATACGATACAGGTTTGATCATTACTGGACCAACAATATATTAATAATCTGTACAATATGAGTAGTATAATAAACATATGGGTTTGGATTGATCACTATGGGCAGGGGGCTGGGAATTAGCCTCTAAGTATGATGATGGTTCTAAATAGGGTGGTCATTAATTGTCTAAGAAATGGATGAACATTTGATCTCTTGGACAGGAAATAGGATATCTGGGCAGAACATTTCTAATATGGGGTGGAGTTCGAGGTAAAGTTTGATAACAATAAGGGGACAGATGTGCCATCCTAATGCAGTGGATAAGTATGGTGCCAAGGCTAATATGTAAGGCACTAACTACCTACAGGTAATGAAGTGAGGAATGAATGAAATAGCTAATAGAATGTATGTATGATACTACAACATCTAATACTCAAATCCTATCTTGGACACTCATGACACTTACATATATGAACCCTCATATATACAACTGACCTACCTTAGAATATATTAGAAGTATCACATATAGACTCTTAAAACCCAAACATGAGTATCATATATAGTTATACATCATATATATACATGCAACTATATATCCAAATATCTCATAAGTAAATCACAATATATCCTTATCATATATATCAATACATAGACATATATTCTCAACCCTTACACTCATGTCCAGTATTGGACTGAACTAAGTAAAGAGACAGTGGCTAAATAAATGCAAGGGGCTAATGAAGTCTCTGGGATGCATGACAAGTTCGAAGTACAGACAAATGCGTGGACCCAACATTCTCAAGTGAATGCAGGTCAAATACCAACCATGTACAGTGAACCAAGGTAATTCCCGGAATAGAAAAACTATAGACAAATGCAGTATTGTAATGAAGGGCAATGCAGTACAAGGTTCAGAGTGTATGTGTGAAGGGGATGTGAAGCAATGAACATTTAGTTGTTCAGGACATTGCAGTAAATGAATACAAGCAATATAAATGTGTATCTGTGTGAAAATACAAATAAGTGTAGTGGTGAACATAGGGGTAGGACATGACCAAGTGCAAGTAAATGCATGTTCAAGCATGCTCTGATACATGAGTATCAGAGTGATTAGAACCCAATAGGGTCTGATACCACCCTCCTGGACTCAATTGTTATGTTTAACATCAATACAAGAGTATCTAGGTACATGCAGCAAACTAGTGAAGTGCAATGAATGCAATGTGAAGGTGAAGTGCAGCAGTGTATGAAGTGTGCTGGCCAATGAATGATTTCAGGGGGATTATGTAATGACAGTAAAAAGGACTCAAGTGTAGTGAATGTGTGAATGTGAATGGTGTGAAGCAAAAGAAATTGCAAGTGTGCATGAGTGTCAAGTAAATGAAGTGGTACAATAAAGTGCATATGCCATAGATAAGTGAGTGTCAAAGTGTGTGCACTGACATGAGTGTGTGGCATAGTATACGAATAAATCCAGTGAAGATGAGCATCAATGGAGTATTCAGCGAGTGCAGCAGTATCAAGTGTCAGAAATATAAAAGAGTGAATGATGTGGTCCAAGGATGCAATACAGTGAGCCATGCAAAGTATGTGTTTACAGCAAACTCAAAGTGCACAACAAGGGGGTGTTCGACCAAACAAATACGAGATCTGTGGGTCGTGCCACAGCTTGAACTTGCCATTACTCGAAGCCCCAAGACCCTGGTCGTGTGTCACTCATTGCCCCAACCTAAGACATTGGTTAGGATGAGAGAACAAGATGTATCGAGGAAGGACAGGGCCCACTGTAGCAGGGGAGCCACTGTACACAGTGTATTTCTGGCCGTGTGTCCCCATGTCCAAATAAACTTATCAAATCATCTCAAAATCAACTCAGTCAAACACAAATGCAATCCATAGTATATTAGCTACAGAAAAATGTAATTATTTCAAAAATTTGAGATCAAAACATCCTATGGGGCATTTTGTCGAACACTTGAGATACCTATCCGATACCATTTTGATATGTACCTCAAATGGACTCAAACTAGACTCAAATCATTCCTAGAGCTAGGGGCCCCTAAATGGATGCATCTACATAAAGAAATTTGAGGTTAAAAGGTTTAGAGGGCTCTTACCAATTGGAAATTGGAATCCCAATAAAAATCCCTAGAATAGATCTTCTACCATGCTCTAATGGCCAAATTGCTCCAATTCTTCTAGCTAGCCAATAGAGGCCTCCCTCTTCAAGAGGAAGAGTTTGGAATTTGTTTGGAGTTGATTTGATGAAAGGAAGCAATTTGGGAAAGAACACAAATTAGGGTTAGGATTTCAATGTAAGAGGGAAGAAAGGGGGCTAGTGATGATCTATAAAGGGGGAAAAAAAAACCTAGGTGTCCAGCCATGGGTCATGGGTTAGGGTTTGGTTAGGTTGCAATAGCCCAAAGGCTTTTCTAAGTTGTCTAATCAAGCCCCTTTTCTAAAGGCCCAAACTAACACATTGTTTCTAGTCTTTAATTAATTTCTAAGTGCTTTCTAGCTAGATCAGAGTCTAATTACTAATCTAAGTTCATTAGCCAAGTCTTCATGGTCATGGTTAGTCTCTAGGCAAGGTAGTTCTAAGGTTTCACTAACTAATGACACAATCACAATACATTAAATAAAATAATATTAAAATAATCAAAAATTCACTAATTTATCACTAACATGATTTAAATTCATTATTTAATAACTAACATGATCAATTTTACAAAAGTTCAAAATTACTCTCATTTTAGAAAAATGGTAGTTACACAACTGGACATAGTTTTAATATTATTCGATAACCTACGCTTACTTGAAATTACTTTAACTTAGGGGTCATGTCTTGCCAATGCGCTGTTGGCTGCAGTGAACCCTTGGTCTCCATAATTCAAATAAATGGGACATTGTGCATCTGTCTTGCCATTGTAAGTCATCAAAAATTATTTCAACTATATCCCTAAGAATTTCAAAGGAGCTTCTAAAAATTCAAACAAGTCGATCATAATAGGAAAAGTGTAAGTATCTGTCCTTGAAGTAAAAATATCAATTTTGAAAATCAAACGATCGATTAGGGAAAAAATGATCGAAGACGAGAGAAATATAAATCATATATATATCTTGAATTTAAAAAAAATGACCCAAAATAAATATATGGATAATTTAATCAAGTTAGGCTCAAAACTCAATAGATGAAAATCGAATATTGACTCTTAGAAAAAAATAATTACTATGGCTAATGAGAATTAAATACAGACTTTACGATAGGATGATAATGATTAGATGGAAAAAAATAAGATTGCACAAATGATCATGGTTAGGAATCGAATCCTAGAAAGTCCTAATTTACCAAGTCAATAGTCTACCCACCTTTGATTCTACTAACGTGACGAAACACAATAGTTCATTCCTCTAGGAAAATTCCTCAAGTTATCTAATAGGGTTTAGAATTCAATAATTTTTTATCTAAATCATATGGCCTATATAGCAACTTTAACTACTCAATAGTCAAATTCAATAAGGGACTCCTAGTCCTAGTCATTTTCCAAAACATGAAATCAATCCTAATTGTGAATGAATATTTCCTAGTCGCAGGCTTACAGTAGTATGACCAATATAGATACTACCACGAGTTTGAATAATTTTGCAAAAACTAACCTACATGGGCCACCAAAAAAACTTGTCACGACTCGCACCCGCTTTTCGGGACACAAGTACGTAGCTAAGTCCAGCCTATACCGCAGCATCGGTGGTAGTACGCTGTCTAGGTCTCAATGCCAATCACAAATAGAACAAAACAAATCAAGCTGCTTATTCATAATAATTATTTTATTTACAAATCCAATAATACAAAAACCTGTTAAAATAAATAAATACAAGAAGTGTCTAATCTATCTAAAATCTAAGGTCGGCCTCCAAGATCTCTATCTCTCCCGTATAGTCCATAACACAAAAGTAGGAAGCATGCCTAGTCACCTGCAACAATCCAGTCAAAAAATGAGCAAAGTACAACCCTATTACATTTAATGTAACTATATACAAAATAAACTAGACAGTAGAGATGCAGTAGAAAATAAAGAAATATGAAGATGAACCAGAAATAATAGATATATACAAGAAACTACTTGCAAGAATAGGAATGACAAGACAACTAGCAATGAACATGTACAACAAACAGACAATATATTTGAAATATTTTTCGACATGTGAACGGCTGGGCTAATACGGCACATTATACGATGGCTATAATTCAATATTGGTACAACTAACCCAAATGTGAGGCATATGACTTATCTATCATTCAATAACAATAGTTGGGTTTGTTCACATGCTTGTCGAGTATTTCCCCTTCCGACTCACTAAACAGTCAATAAACGAGCAATGATACAATCAAGCCTATCGTGTCACAATCGTGTCATAATCTGGATACTCAATGAAACGTAGTAAAAAAAATAGCATTACAATGTAAGTAGCACATAAAGCGAGAGTGTACTTGTCTCAAATAGTTGTAGTTGTTTGTGACTTGATCATATTGGCACAAAATAGGTCAAAAGCTGTAGTCATAATTGGTCTGAAGTGATAATGATGTTGAGATCCATAACATCCAATGATTTCCAGATAATACCAATATAGAGAAAATCCAAAGTCGTTGTTATGGCTAATCTGACCAAATTATGAATTACCGATCAAATCTGATTTCAACGAATAAAATAAAATATTAAACAATTTTTTAAATTTTTGAAAAAATTATATTTTGTAGATCTTTGTGTCAAATTTCCAAAAATTCAAACAGATCGCAAAACGAAATTCGAGATCTCCCGAAATCTCAAAAACAGCACGACACGCCAATTTTTGGAACAACCGACAAATAAATCTCCAGAAATTCACGTAAGTAATTATAGAAAATAAAATATAGATTTGGAAAGCTAACCTCAATACGGTTCTAAAAAAACTAGAGGTGAATCGTAGTCCGAAGTTGGTCGCAGCGACCTCGCGAAGTGTCTATAGCTTAAAAAAATGAAGCTGAATTTATGACGAATTTTGGCATATTTTGGACGAAAAAGAGGGGAATTTTGGAAAAAAAAATATGGGAGATGTATAGGTTCAATATGTTTATACAAAGGATAGTCATTACTTAATTAGGATTATATTGGAAGGGTTTTAATTTTGGGAGAAGAATAACGACTCCTTAAATAGATGGAGATTGACTCATATTTTTCTAATTTGGAAGGGTCAAGAATATAATGAATAAATCATTCCATTAATTTCAAATCAAATTAATCTCAAAACTATATGGATCAAATCTCAATCCATAATTGATCATAATAATTGGGTTTGTGGAAAAAAGCAAAGGGAGGCTTCCCTTTATATAGGAGATGGAAGATTTCCTAAATAACGAAGGATTAGATTAAATGAATTAAATTAGATTTGACCCAATCACAATCCATCATTAATCACAATAATATTAATTTAAAATAATATCTAATATTTTAAATAATCTTGAAAATAGATTTCATAAAATCAAATATTAAAAATATTGATAACAATAATTCAAATATTCTTAAATGTATATTTTCATAAATACAAATCTCATCTAAAATAATATAGCAATAATTTAGGATAAAATCCAATCATAATTTAGAATTGACCACATCTAAATCCAATAACATCAAATAATTCAATAATACTTAAAAATAGATTTTTTATAAATATGAATTTAAACATAATTGATAATAAAAAATTAATAAGTTTAGAAGTATATTTTTTATAAAAATAAAATAAAATTAAAAAATAGTTTGACAAATCCCTTCGCCAATACAAATATCTTTTATAGAATTAAAAAATAAATTTTATTTTCTAACTAGAAAATATATAAAACAAAAATAAATAAATAATTCCGGAAGTAGGCTTATATCAGTTGACGCTAATATCACTCCTTACCTACCTATACGGTCCCAAAGTAGTCTTCAAGTGCATTCACTTAGATTGATAGTCTACCTTGTCAGTTATTGTTTGCGAGAACAAAAGTTTTCTAAGAAAACTAGTCTTCAAGTGCATTCACTTAATAATACTTTTGTAGTGTATAGCGTTATAAACGAAATATGTACAAGCAATTTAATATTTATTTACTAAAGAAATAGAAAATCACTAATAATAAAGATATTTTTATAACTATAATAACAATAATATTAATATTAATAAAATAATAAGGATAACGAAATAAGGTAAAGAAATAATAGGTGTTCATACAAAATATATGTATAGTCCAAAAATCCTAAATGCACAAGGATAAGTAAAAGAAGTTAGCTATCTTATAAATGGAATAGTAATTTTATAGCAAGCACATATATAATGTATATATAACAATTGTTTCTAAAATTGTCTCATAAATCACTAAAGTAAAATACCAACACAATATAAGTCTACATGGACGTCTCTGGATGCACTACCTACCTACATGGGCTCAGGTTTGGTTTGGGTCCAGTCCAGGCTAGTTTGGTACAACCGGGTCATCTACAAGTCAATAAATTAATTAATTAATAATTAAACCATCTATAGGGATTAAGTCACAACTTGGCTTGGTTTTTCGAGTTAGGATACACATATGGCTCAGCCTTCCCTACCATGGCTAAAATACTAGATAAAGCACGCAATTGCACTATCCGTGCCACGATTTCTAGTCACCTTATACTCCAAATCTTAACTATGACTAAGGCCCTCTATCATAATATCTATTTAACTAAATATTTATGAAATTCCAAAAATTGCCATTTAATTTAAATAAATAAATAAATAAAAATATTTCCAAAATTCTGGAGAGAGGAGTTACAATCTACCCACACAAAAAATAATTTCGTCATCGAAATTCAAATTCCTAAAATTCAAAATTTAAAAAGTAAGTCCACTATGACCTTAATCTCCTCAAATTTTAAATTGAATCCAATCCCTTCTCTTTCTGGTTTCTAAATTCCTAATAACTTCATAAATTATTTTCAATCATTAATTTACCATCTATGAATCACTTTGGACCTTGAGGACGTCTACCCTCCTCTGGGCACAGTACTTCTTCAAAACTAGTTGCTAAAATTAATACCAATATATACTTGTGGCAAACGACCTCCCCAATATCCTTTATATCTACCTAAGCAACCAAAATTTAACAACTAATTTACACAACTAGCAAAGAATTATTGTTAAATTCTAATAAGCACGATCATTTGTCACTCTAAAATTGGAAGGGAGGAGAATCACTGGTACAGGAAGGCAAGGAAGAATCAAGAGCGAATACAAAGTTTCAAGGACGGTAGAGAAATTGCTAAGTGAATTTTCAAGGCAGTGTGGATTGAGATTCCTAAGGGTTTAGTCATATACGTAGGCTCATATCAATGTAAAATCCTAAAGGTCATGTAAAATCCTATAGACTGTAGTACAATGCAAGATACTTCCAATCTATAGTATATCTCAATTGTAGTACAATATAAGATACTCCCAATCGAGAATGGTCAAGTCAGGTTAGGTCATACTCAAGACAAGTCCAAGTCCATCAATCACGACCAAGTCAAGACAATCAAGTAAATATAACTGGCAACTCTATCACAAGACACGATGAACACAAGGAAGACCAATAAACAATTAATATCCTATACGTGCATGTAAATCTATAAGACAAAAAGGCAGTAACCCAAGTGGAATATGAGAAGCATGTGACAATATGAAAAGAAATATAACAGAAAGCAAAACATGTAAATATTGTATAAGTTCGACAAGGTATACTTGCCTGGTGGTAGCAACATGTCCCGTAAACAGCTATCAGATCAAATTATCACAAAATCTAAACTCCTGCAAATGCCTTCAGATGCTAAAAAAGACATTGCCAACATTTTCAAAATAGTCAAATTAGCTAGAGTAGTCTACCATAAGTCTAATTCTGGACACAAGGATAAAACGGTCATTTCGGGTCAAAATGATGTCCACCGTTGGACCTGTTTTGCACCGAAAAGTGTGCAAGCATTTGTCACCCTCGATTTTTGTTACACGTATTCTGGAATACGTGTACATATCTCGGACCCGTATTTTGACTTGTCCTGGCTGGCTAGTCTTGGGTTTCTTGCATTGGCATGGGTTAGTTGGCATTTTATGGCTCGTGTGGTTTATTCTGGCTGGGGCATGCTTCGGGTTCGGTTGGGTTCGGTCTGGTTGGGTTTGGTTTGGGTTAGTACACAAACCCCTACCTACCACCATCCCCCATTTATTAACCCAACAACCCTTCTCTCTCCTCATTCATTTCCCATTACCACTCTTTTTCTTCATTTCTCCACCGACCACCCGTAGTAGGCAAGTGCAACTTGCTTTAGTACTTAGCATTTTTAATTTTTGTGGTTCATTTCATGTAGATATAAGTTTTAGAATTTTTGATCTTTATGGTTTTGATCTACTGAACTTGGTTGTTTTCAAAAGTGGAGAGTTCCATGTGGTGGAAATGATAGAAATTTCAATTTTATGCAAGTTTGGCTTTTGAATTGCTGGATTTCACCAAGTCTTGGCCGAGATGGGGTTTCTTGAGTTCTTGAATCTCCATGGCTGTAAGTCTCCCTTGGGGAGGAGACGAGCCTTTTACGCACACGTTTTCATGTTCCCGCGTAGTGTTCCCTTTTTACGCACACGCCTTGCGTGCCCACGTAATTCGTTCTACGCCGAGCTCATTCGAGCTGTACGCAGGGGACTCCCGCTTGCGTAGAGTCTCGCGTGTATAAAATCTCGCGTAGAGTCTCGTGTAGAGGGGTCCTTCCTCAGGTCCTGCTCGTATAGAGTACTTGCTCGCGTAGAGGGGTCCTTCCTCAGGTCCTGCTCACGTAGAAGGGTCCTTTCTCAGGTCTTGCTCGTGTAGAGTACTTGCTCGTATAGAGGGGTCCTTCCTCAGGACCGGCTCGCGTAGAGGGGTCCTTCCTTGGTCTTGCTCGTATAAATCTATTTTACGCTCGGGGCCCCCCTAGTCTAGCATAGTTTTTCTCGCGTAGAGGCTTTGAGCCCCTATGCGTACCCATGTACCCTTTTGTGCTTGCACCCTCCTGTCACGGACTTGATAACCTTGACTTGATTGACACGATTGGACTGATAATTGTACATGGCAAGACATGATAAGACATGACTAATAAGTATGATGGGAACTATTGAATGCTGTTGCGACGGCTAGCATGACATGACAAGAAGGAATGGCCTGACACCGTAGACGATTATGTTTGTACAAATAAACCAGTACTGTCTCACATCATATCTAGGGCAGGGACCCCTGAGTACCACAGTCAGGGGTACCTACTGAAACTGACTAAGGCTAATAACTAGAATAATCCAGTAGTCATGAAGAGATTTCCTAGCTACAGGCAATCACGTTATCTGGGTACCCCACCTGGAATCTGTAGCATGCCGTCGAGTAGGGCACATTTCCAGCACACTGTCATGTGTTGCACCCTTCAAGCTACTTAAGGGTACATGCATTTCCTAGATGATGTACCCACATGGATTTAATCCCTAATTTGCGTTCGGATAGCCTGGATGGTCTGTAGGGCTTGTGGCTATTGGAACAATCTCATTGCATCTTGCTAGTAAATAGGCCTGTGATAACCCTAGTTAGTTAAAGTATCAAGTCGTACTCATTTGTTTAGCCGTGATTGATTAGATGGAGTCTAACCCAGTCTAGTCTTGTCCTGATCCTGTACAAGATTGTTAGCATGACCTGATTGCTTATGCTTTTACTTTATCGATAAATGGTGGAAAACCAAGTTCCGTTCAGACGAAAGGTTATAACCCCGGTCCTTGTTTGGTTTAAGGGTTGTAACTTGGTTATCTGAACAGTCCCATGGTTATTTTATCGTATATCATCATGATTTTCTATATTTCCAGTCTTTATTATAATTATGCTTTGTGCTAATTACTGGTTTTTAGTTCTTAAGTGAAGCCTCCTTTCTGCTACTTGCTCTTTCTGGTATCTGACCCAGCTGGTTTTGTATGGCCAGATACCGGAGCAGCTCCAGAGGATCTCCCTACCTTCAATCCAGATGGTGACCACCAGGCGTAACCCTTACAATGAGTGGGTTTTATTTTGGCTCTCCCACTCCATTATAAAATTATTTTTTTGAGGCATTTAGCCGTCGAGCAAGTGTTAGCTCATTTGCAACTTTACTTACTGTCTGCCTACAGACTGTAAAATGATTAACAAATCCTAGGGTTGATCATGTATGACTGAAACTCTTGCTAGTTCTCACATTTTGTATGACTAGATTCATAATCATCTGAATATGTAATGTTTGGGATGCCTTACCTTGTATGTCTGATGATCTAATATCTTGTAACATTTACTTACTTGCTTGAGATTGAGACAATAGGCTTGTTCATGACCATAAGAGAATGATGGCTTGTAGTTAAACCCTCATGTATCTAGACAGCCGTGACCGTATAGCGAGGTAGATTATACTTCAATACACGTAGCTGGCTGTGCCCGCCCCCGCTCTCCATTATTCTGGTTCTTATGCGTGATACAGTTTAAGTGGTGGCCCATACAGGTCTTGTGAATCAAGATATACGAGGGTTTACCGAATAGATATCTCAATCAGCACTCGCCCTTGATCTCTGCTCGTATCCTCTAAATCCCTAAAATATTGACCTGATCGCATGCTTGTATCTTTGATCTGTCCTGGTCCTTCCTTATTGTTCCTTTTGTCTTCTTCTTCAGCGGCACTGTTCCTGGACCTGCCAATCAGCCGGAAGAAGCTCAATGAGTACTTCCGCAATCAGAGGATCAAGTTTAGCATTCAGGAGCAGCTTCCTGAGTCATGCTTCCCGGAGATCCAGAACCCCAAGTACAGCCAGCCCAGCCTGTGAGGCAGGATGATGGAGTCTTGGTCGGACTCATCAGGGAGTTGCTTGCATCACAGGATCGTCGAGGTGATACATTGCACCAGACAGTACAAGATGCCTTGAGCGGAGGTGGTCATCAAGGTAACAGTACGGCTAACAGCTTTAAGCGCTTGAACCCTCCCTTCTTCGATGGTAGCGAAGATGCTATTGCCGTAGATGCTTGGCTGTAGGATACCGAGGTTATTCTAGAAGCAGCCATGACCCCAGAAGACGAGAAGGTGGCCATGGTATGCCTGCAGTTATTGGATCTAGTCCGTAGCTGGTAGGTGGCACAGGCCGTTTAAATAAGGGCACCTATTGCATGAACAGTATTTCGTGAGAGATTCCAGACCAAGTACTTTGATGTTATAGCTCGGTATGATCTACAGACAAGGTTCACTAATTTGAAGCAGATGGACAGGACGGTCGATAGATATGCGACCGAGTTCTCTAGGCTTAGTCGGTTTGCTCCCACCTTGGTGGCGACCGAGATCGACAGAGCTCAGCGGTTCCAGCAGGGACTCCACCTGAAGATTTTACTGGCGGTGGAGCAGTTTGAGCATCAGACCTTCGATGCAGTATTGAGAGCAGCTAGAAGGCATGAGTATACCTCCCAGAGGATTGTGGACCGGACCAAAAGTCGGAAGCGGTCTCACGGCCAGATGAACCAGTCTTCAGCATCAGTCCTGGCAGCCAAGGGTTTGACCATTGGAGCTTCGAGGCGGCTGGCTTCTGTTCCGTCGTTTCAGCATTCGACCCCGGCATATATCCAGCAACATCAGAAGAAGTCTTCTGCAATGGGTTGCACTCATTGTGGGAAGTCAGGGCACGTAGTGTCAGAATGTCGCAGAGCACAGGGTTTGTGCTTGGTTTGTGGGGCACCGGACCACAGGGTTGGGAACTGCCCGAATAGGGGGAGTTCCTCTTCATCAACCTTTTCTAGTCCCTCGGTTAGGGGGCCAGCCCCAGTACCAGTCCAGCAGCAGCAGTACCCGTTTTCGAGGCCCTTGCCACCTCAGGCCCAAGTATTTGAGCAGAACCCCTAGTAGTGTGCACAAGTCCAAGCTCAAACCCAGAATCGCCAGAGAGGTTTCCAGCAGAGGGGACCAGCACCTAGAGGGTAAGGTCAAGTGATGGCTTTGACCGTGGAGGAGGAGTTAGCATCAGGTGAGATAGTGGCAGGTACTATTCTCGTCAACTCCTTTTCAGCATCAGCATTGTTTGATTCTGGTGTATCGTATTTATTTATGTCTGCACGATTCACGACACGAGTACGGCTGGAGCCCGAGTCATTATCATTAAGGCTCAATGTAACCCCTCTTTCTGGATTGTTTTATTTATTTTGTGTTCAAAAGAATTTTCATCAAAATTTTATGAAAGGTATTTTGTGATTAATTTCGTAGTTCAAAATTTATGGTTTAAAAATATTATTTAATTTTATAAAAAATATCTATTCTTGAATTTTGTTATTATAAAGTATGTTGCTATTACTTCATCCTTCAAAACTGATTTCTAAAATAGTTTCGAATAAAAGGGTTTGCCATATAGAGATTTGGATATATAAAAATATATGCTACGATTATTTGATGACATAGTGTATCTTGAGGAATATTATTATATTAATAAATCATTTGATTAGATTTGAATTTTTGATAATACTAAATATTATGAGTACGACCATGTATTGGATTAAGATTAGATTTGTGGTTAAGTAAATTATTTTATGGGGGGGGGGGGGATTTAGTATATTTTCTAATTCAAGTATTACTTAAGATCTCTTTGTATTTAAATTCACCACTCAAATCTCTGTTTGAGCAAACCTAAAAACATTGCTTCTCAAATTTGGTTAATATTCAATCTAAATTCAGCCGAACCCTCTCAGGAAAGCCCTGTCCAATTCAAATTAGAGATTCTCCAAAACTCTCGATAGGGCCAAGAACAATCCAAATCCGACCACGACCCTATCTACAGTATGTATATATATATACATCAAGGGATCGGCCAACTCCTCTTTCCACCTATCCTAATCTCCTGTGCCTCCAATTCATAGAGACTGGTGATCGAGAATCTGTTGCAAAAGAGGAGTTTCGGTTCATCAAAATAGGTAAATCTTTATCTTCATCTAATACAGTTAATTCCTAATCCTCGGTTTAGGTCTTGATTTTGTCTTCCAAGTAGTATAGGTAGTTGTGTTAATGTCTAAGGAAACTAGTTTAATCTGAGGTTGAGTAATAAGGGTGTTAAGAGTACCAAGTTGTAATCTAGGAATATTCTAAGTCTTTTGCAATCGAGAAAAAAAACTGAACCTAGGAGTAGTCCATATACCTGTGTTGTGCTAATCATGATTGCGGTTTCCAAACACTTGGGAAGGGCAGGGACAGTATAGAGTCGAGGCTACTTGGTATCATATTTGATACTTGGTGACATTTGATTTTGATACCCGATTTGATAATCGGTATCAGATTGCACCCGACACCAGTTTTGACACTTTGTGTTAGACCCTAAAAGTTAGAGAGGATGGTTGATAGAGGAGTATTTATGAAATGTTGAACCTCTTCTCTGATTCCATGATGTAGCTAATGGATAATGGGATTTGAACCATGCCCTTCATACCAGAACCATAAATCTGACACTTTAAACCAACACAAATGTACGTATTGCTACCACTGCTATTGTTCCCTGTTCTCTATCCCTATTCCTTTCTGAGTGTGGTAATGACACTACTAAGTATACATGTTGCTTACTGCAAATGCAATGGGAGGAAATAAAGATGAAAATTGGTTCGGTGACAAAGGGTTTTGGATGCCTGGACATGAAGGTCATGCGGGTGAGAACAGTATCAGAAACAAGGTAGTATCAATAATAGGCCGAGATTTGTGTATTACATTAAGGGCAAAAGCCGGTTCGTACCCGATAAATAGGTAGAGGAGCATATACCCGAGCATACAGGCACAGAAGTTATCCATGTAATGTTGTAATAGGAAATCGGATTAGTGATAGTGTTGGTGTCATAAAAAATCTCTGATACCATGGCAGAAATTAACAAGATAACCGAGTCATGATAGTATATAGTTCAAGAGATGTATCAGGGAATACTATTTTGGAGGCAGTCTAGTTGAGGGTTCAACCGTGTGCGTGTGGAAGTAATCTAGGGTGTCAACATATCAGAAAATAGAAAGGAAGTATCTGGAGCCAGAGTAGAGGGGGAAGGAGGGTTAACATTCTATTCATGGATGAAAACCTTTTTTGCTCTTCAAATATTCAAGTACTGCAATATGTCTTCCTCTAAATAACACCCTGAATTGCTTGTTGGCCATCTCTCCTTGTTTAGATGAGTGTAAAGATATGGGAATTATCCCAACTCTCAAATGCTTCAGTTGTAAACTGTTTACAAACGAATAACTATGTCTAAACTAATATGGGACTCAAGCACACTCATAAGAATCTGAACAAGTAGCAGTTATAGGTGGGGGATCGTAGCCAAGTTAGTATATGCTATAAGTATTCATAACTGGATACCGACATCGTATCAGTCATAGGTTACATTGGGTTACCATGGATCCTAACATGCCTGGGGTATCGGCTGTGTCGAGTATGAAATACAACTCAAGAAGAGAGTTCCCTGTGTCCATGTTCAGGCCTTAGAGGTGTATGATTATAGGATAGTTGGGGTAGACCACACGTATATGAAATTACTAGTGGGGAAAGTCACTAGAGTGGTTAAGGTAGGTAGGTGTGTACCCTGTTATAAGATACCTTATCATGTGCCTCATATATGAGGTCTGAACCTACAGATGGATATAGGTACTCATGTGAGAAGGAGTGATGAGTTGCCTAGTTGTAGGATATCTGGATACAGAGCAATAACATTGTAATTCACCTACTACAGAAACTTTAACACACACACAAATACATGTATATGTTATTCACAGTTAACACCTAGACATATACCTATAGAGATTAAAAGGGTCATAGATGTATGTATATATAAGGCAGATAGAGTACTTACATGTTAGGAGGGGTTAAGCTAAAATCCAAGTATCGAGAGAGATAGAGTTGAGGGTAGGATGCTAGTGTCCAATCCAAACATAGGTAAGTAGATAACATATGAATAGTAAACAAAGGCAACCTATCCAACTTAAGAGAATGGTTGAGTTAGAATAGACCCCAAAGACCTAATAAGTAGATTACCCTTGATTTCAAAATTATACATTGACACTGTGTTTTATAAAATAGGTTACTTGGACCTCCATACGGACTCAGAACCGTATCCGCAGCTCAGGACCACAGGCAAGTGCACTTTCTGATTGCTTTCCGATTCATAGTAGTCTTTTTCATTTCATGTCTATATATACATCTTGCTGCTTGTTGACACGCTCGTCACACGGAGTAGTCGGGAGGGGAAATATCTTAGTAGATATGTGGACTACCCAGAAATATCCCTAAAATGTCTATTCTTGAACGATAGCAGCTGCACACGACACGTGCAGTGAGCCGGATTTTACCCCCTAGTCGTTCACATGTCGAAAAGGATATTTCAAACCACCTAGATAGATGTCTTTTATTAGTTTTTCCTTGTTTACTTCTCTCTCGTGCTATGTCATCAGTTTTCTTACAGCTTTCATATCTCATATGCTATTTTCATGTCTTGTTAATTCTATTATGTTTTGCATTGCCGTCGGTTTGTGTACTTGTTCCAATCCTGACTGGATAACCAACATTTTTTAGGTTTAGCCGCGATCATTCTTAGCACTGGGAGACTTGGGGTATGCTGAAGACGACCTAGAAATAGAAAACAGTTGTATCATTTTCATTAATTGTAAAGTCTTATATTTCCTTTAATTTTAAATGTTGTAAATGTTGTAATAAATTAGAAATGTGAATGAGCAGCAAATGTTTATTTTTGAGCATTTATTTTCTTACGGGCTTGACAGCGTTCTACCGCCGACTCTGCGACGTAGGCTGGCTTGGACACGTCTCGTATCCGAAAAGCGGGTGCGGGTCGTGACAAGTTTTTGTGGTGGCCCATGTAGGTCAGTCTTCGCAAAATATTGCGAACTCGTGATCGTACTTAAGTTAGTCGTACTATTGCGAGCCTGCGATTAGAAAATGCTCATTCACAACTAAGGGTTAATTTGATTTAGGAGAATGACTAGGACTAGGGTCCCTTGTTCAATTGACTGTTGGGTCGTTAGGATTACCACATAGGCCACGTGATTTACATAGGAAATTATTAAATTCTGATACCCTAATTGGGTGAAAGTAAGGAATTTTTGTAAAGTGTTATACCATTGTGTTTGATATAGTAGTATGATCAAAGGTGGGTCGACTGCTCACTCTGTAACTTAGGACTCCCTAGAATTCAATCCCTAACCTTAATAATTTCTTCCAATGATCTTTTCTGTCATTTCTAAACATTATCATCGTTGATCGTATCACTTAGTCATTTTCACTATTTTCTCTAAAAGTATATTTTATTCACATTTACTGAGTTCGGACCTAACCCGATTATCCATATTGACTCATTTCGAAAAAGAGGGTTATTTTATACAATGTACTTCTAGGATAATTTGGCCTGATATTATCATTGTTTTACGATTCTAAATTTATAAATTTTTATATTACTTAACATTGAGTATTATTTCAAGTATGTACAAAATTATTAAATTTGTGTCTTGTTAAACATATATTAATATATTATTAGTAATACCCAATATTCTTATATGTTGATTTCAATTAATCTAGGATGTGTTGGATTCAATATGTATTTAATTTTTTTTTATCTTCTTGACTATTAGAATGAGATTATATTAGATCCTTAGTCGTCTTCTTTAAACTTTTCAATCATTTTCTCTTCAAAAATTGATATTTTTACTTCAAGAACAGATACGTACACTCTTCCTATCATGAATTTGTTTAAATTTCTAACTTTCTCCACTACGATCGATTTGCTTGAGTACTCTAGAAGCTCCTTTAAAATTTTAGGGATATAGTTGGAAGAATGATCGGTAACGTACAATGGCAAGACAGAAGCACCCTGTCGCCATTTACTTGAATTATCGAGATTATGGGTTCACTGCAGCCAGCAGCGTATTGGCGTGGCATGAACCCTAAGTGAAAATAATTTTAAGTAAATGTATGCTACCGAACGTTACAAAATACTATGTCTTGTTGTCCTATCTTAAGCTTTAAGTTAGTATGTCAATAGTAAACAAAGCTAACAAGATATCCGATGTCGTATCCTTATTGGAGTCACGAAACAAAAGGTTTATTGCAGCTAGCTGTACACTGGCGATGCATAAATTTTTGGTAAAGTGACCCCGGATGTGCTTACGATTTTCGAATACCATAGAGGCTACGTTCTTTATTGGCATGTGACTTGTGCCTTATTTTTAGTTACAATCTTCTCAATAAATTAGTTATTCTATTCCTCCATATCTTCCTATTTTTGAATCGTCATCTTTTAAACCTAATTTGATTTCCTTCCACTTGATTCATAATCATGCCTAGATTATGATTCTATGATCATGCTTACACAATCGATCGTGTTAGAACGGTTCGAATTGGATCATCCTTAACGACCTTTCGATCACGACTAGACTTTCTGATTCTATTTCGATTGTACCAATTCGCATGTTAACCTAGAATTCGATTATATAATCGTGCCTAAATAGTTTTGCTTAACTAGTTGTGTGTACCAAAACGATTTCAATTTTGATCGATCCTAAACCATTTTGATCATGACGAAATCATAATCGTACCGATATTTCAACTTAATTATAGCTAAGGTTTATTCCAACAATGGTCATGACTATTTGGATCATAATCATGCTTGTGCCAACTTTTTTTTTTCTTTTTCTTTTCACCATGCTTGGATGACTTGCACGATTAGCCTTGATCGTGATTGTATCCTAAATTATATCTAAGTGAGCATAGCCGTCTAGACTTCATCTAAAATTTGATCATTCTTGAGCAATTTTGTCGTGACTAAACCATGTTGACTGTAATTTGATCGTGCCAAATTATATTTTCTTTTGTTATTATTTTGATTAATATCCACAAGTACGCTCATCTGATTTTAGATGTATCACTTTCTTGATTATGTTCTTAGTAGTGCCTAACCCTAGCCCTTGAAATTTGAGGACGAATTTATTTCTAAGGTAGGTAGATTTGTAACCCCTCTTTCTGGATTGTTTTATTTATTTTGTGTTCAAAAGAATTTTCATCAAAATTTTATGAAAGATATTTTGTGATTAATTTCGTAGTTCAAAATTTATGGTTTGAAAATATTATTTAATTTTATAAAAAATATCTATTCTTGAATTTTGTTATTATAAAGTATGTTGCTATTACTTCATCCTTCAAAACTGATTTCTAAAATAGTTTTGAATAAAAGGGTTTGCCATATAGAGATTTGGATATATAAAAATATATGCTACGATTATTTGATGACATAGTGTATCTTGAGGAATATTATTATATTAATAAATCATTTGATTAGATTTGAATTTTTGATAATACTAAATATTATGAGTACGGCCATGTATTGGATTAAGATTAGATTTGTGGTTAAGTAAATTATTTTATGGGGGGGGGGGGGGGATTTAGTATATTTTCTAATTCAAGTATTACTTAAGATCTCTCCGTATTTAAATTCACCACTCAAATCTCTGTTTGAGCAAACCTAAAAACATTGCTTCTCAAATTTGGTTAATATTCAATCTAAATTCAGCCGAACCCTCTCAGGAAAGCCCTATCCAATTCAAATTAGAGATTCTCCAAAACTCTCGATAGGACCAAGAACAATCCAAATCCGACCACGACCCTATCTACAGCATGTATATATATATACATCAAGGGATCGGCCAACTCCTCTTCCCACCTATCCTAATCTCCTGCGCCTCCAATTCATAGAGACTGGTGATCGAGAATCTGTTGCAAAAGAGGAGTTTTGGTTCATCAAAATAGGTAAATCTTTATCTTCATCTAATACAGTTAATTCCCAATCCTCAGTTTAGGTCTTGATTTTGTCTTCCAAGTAGTATAGGTAGTTGTGTTAATGTCTAAGAAAACTAGTTTAATCTGAGGTTGAGTAATAAGGGTGTTAAGAGTACCAAGTTGTAATCTAGGAATATTCTAAGTCTTTTGCAATCGAGAAAAAAAAACTGAACCTAGGAGTAGTCCATATACCTGTGTTGTGCTAATCATGATTGTGGTTTCCAAACACTTGGGAAGGGAAGGGACAGTATAGAGTCGAGGCTACTTGGTATCATATTTGATACTTGGTGACATTTGATTTTGATACCAGATTTGATAATCGGTATCAGATTGCACCCGACACCAGTTTTGACACTTTGTGTTAGACCCTAAAAGTTAGAGAGGATGGTTGATAGAGGAGTATTTATGAAATGTTGAACCTCTTCTCTGATTCCATGATGTAGCTAATGGATAATGGGATTTGAACCATGCCCTTCATACCAGAACCATAAATCTGACACTTTAAACCAACAGAAATGTACGTATTGCTACCACTGCTGTTGTTCCCTGTTCTCTATCCCTATTCCTTTCTGAGTGTGGTAATGACACTACTAAGTATACATGTTGCTTACTGCAAATGCAATGGGAGGAAATAAAGATAAAAATTGGCTCGGTGACAAAGGGTTTTGGATGCCTGGACAAGAAGGTCATGCGGGTGAGAACAATATCAGAAACAAGGTAGTATCAATAATAGGCCAAGATTTGTGTATTACATTAAGGGCAAAAGCCTGTTCGTACCCGATAAATAGGTAGAGGAGCATATACACGAGCATACAGGCACAAAAGTTATCCATATAATATTGCAATAGGAAATCGGATTAGTGATAGTGTTGGTGTCATAAAAAATCTCTGATACCATGGCAGAAATTAACAAGATAACCGAGTCATGATAGTATATAGTTCAGGAGATGTATCAGGGAATACTATTTTGGAGGCAGTCTAGTTGAGGGTTCAACCGTGTGCGTGTGGAAGTAATCTAGGGTGTCAACATATCCGAAAATAGAAAGGAGGTATCTGGAGCCAGAGTAGAGGGGGAAGGAGGGTTAACATTCTATTCATGGATGAAAACCTTTTTTGCTCTTCAAATATTCAAGTACTGCAATATGTCTTCCTCTAAATAACACCCTGAATTGCTTGTAGGCCATCTCTCCTTGTTTAGATGAGTGTAAAGATATGGGAATTATCCCAACTCTCAAATGCTTCAATTGTAAACCGTTTACAAACGAATAACTATGTCTAAACTAATATGGGACTCAAGCACACTCATAAGAATCTGAACAAGTAGCAGTTATAGGTGGGGGATCGCAGCCAAGTTAGTATATGCTATAAGTATTCATAACTGGATACCGACATCGTATCAGTCATAGGTTACATTGGGTTACCATGGATCCTAACATGCCTGGGGTATCGGCTGTGTCGAGCATGAAATACAACTCAAGAAGAGAGTTCCCTGTGTCCATGTTCAGGCCTTAGAGGTGTATGATTATAGGATAGTTGGGGTAGACCACACGTATATGAAATTACTAGTGGGGAAAGTCACTAGAGTGGTTACGGTAAGTAGGTGTGTACCCTGTTATAAGATACCTTACCATGTGCCTCATATATGAGGTCTGAACCTACAGATGGATATAGGTATTCATGTAAGAAGGAGTGATGAGTTGCCTAGTTGTAGGATATCTGGATACAGAGCAATATCATTGTAATTCACCTACTACAGAAACTTTAACACACACACAAATACATGTATATGTTATTCACAGTTAACACCTAGACATATACCTATAGAGATTAAAAGGGTCATAGATGTATGCATATATAAGGCAGATAGAGTACTTATATGTTAGGAGGGGTTAAGCTAAAATCCAAGTATAGAGAGAGATAGAGTTGAGGGTAGGATGCTAGTGTCCAATCCAAATAGAGGTAAGTAGATAACATATGAATAGTAAACAAAGGCAACCTATCCAACTTAAGAGAATGGTTGAGTTAGAATAGACCCCAAAGACCTAATAAGTAGATTACCCTTGATTTCAAAATTATACATTGACACTGTGTTTTATAAAATAGGTTACTTGGACCTCCATACGGACTCAGAACCGTATCCGCAGCTCAGGACCACAGGCAAGTGCACTTTCTGATTGCTTTTCGATTCATAGTAGTCTTTTTCATTTCATGTCTATACATACATCTTGCTGCTTGTTGACACGCTCGTCACACGGAGTAGTCGGGAGGGGAAATATCTTAGTAGACATGTGGACTACCCAGAAATATCCCCAAAATGTCTATTCTTGAACGATAGCAGCTGCACACGACACGTGCAGTGAGCCAGATTTTACCTCCTAGCCGTTCACATGTCGAAAAGGATATTTCAAACCACCTAGATAGATGTCTTTTATTAGTTTTTCTTTGTTTACTTCTCTCTCGTGCTATGTCATCAGTTTTCTTACAGCTTTCATATCTCATATGCTATTTTCGTGTCTTGTTAATTCTATTGTATTTTGCATTGCCGTCGGTTTGTGTAGTTGTTCCAATCCTGACTGGATAACCAACATTTTTTAGGTTTAGCCGCGATCATTCTTAGCACTGGGAGACTTGGGGTATGCTGAAGACGACCTAGAAATAGAAAACAGTTGTATCATTTTCATTAATTATAAAGTCTTATATTTCCTTTAATTTTAAATGTTGTAAATGTTGTAATAAATTAGAAATGTGAATGAGCAGCAAATGTTTATTTTTGAGCATTTATTTTCTTGCGGGCTTGACAGCGTTCTACCGCCGACTCTGCGGCGTAGGATGGCTTGGACACGTCTCGTATCCGAAAAGCGGGTGCGGGTCGTGATACTCAATATACTTATTGGTAACAGACTTGTGGGAGTAGATAGAGTATTTTCCTCGTGTCAGATCGTAGTTAGCGGTAGAGAGTTTTCCGCTAGGTTGATAGAATTCCCGATGGTCGATTATGATGTGGTCCTAGGGATGGATTGGTTGAGGGACCAGTATGCTAGAATAGATTGCCATATTAGCAAGATTATTTTTAGTATTACTGGTGAGCCAGAGTTTTTATTTTTCCGAGGCGGAATAGTGCCTTCTCCTCCAGCATTTCGGATGGCAGTTGCAGCGGCAGTCCAGTTTCCCAGAATTGTAGAAGAGTTTCCCGATGTTTTCCCCGAAGAGCTTCCAGGTATGCCATCAGCGAAGGAGATCAATTTTACCATAGACTTGATCCCCAGAACAGCACCAGTGTCAGAGAGAGTCTACCAGATGGCGTTGTTAGAATTGGAAATTTTATATAAGATGATTGAGGAACTCAGGACAAAGGGATTCATCCGTGCTAGTAGATCGCCTTGGGGAGCCCCGATGCTTCTTGTAAAAAAGAAGGATGGTACATCCAGATTATGTGTTGACTATCGTACCTTAAACTCAGTGACAATCAAGAACAGATATCCTCTCCCGGGGATAGATGAATTATTTGATCAAATCAAAGGGGCGTCCATATTTTTGAAGATTGACTTACGGTCAGGATACTATCAGATTAGGGTTAGAGAGCATGACATCCCAAAGACGGCATTTAGATCTAGGTATGGGCATTGGGAGTTCCTTGTTATGCCCTTTGGAGCAACCAATACGCCGGTAGTATTCATGGACCTCATGAATCGCACCTTCATGCCTTATTTGGATCAGTTCATGATTGTGTTTATAGACGACATCCTGGTCTACAGCAAGAGTGAAGCGAAGCATGAGCAGCAACTTCGTGTAGTTCTTCAGATTCTCAGAGAGCACCACTTGTATGCAAAGTTCAGTAAATGCGAGTTCTGGCTCGATCGCATTTCATACTTGGGTCATATCATCACCAGAGGTGAAGTAGAAGTAGATCCCCCAAAGATCGTGGCTATTGAGACATGGCCGGTAACCAGTACAGTTGCAGAAGTTCTCAGTTTTCTTAGCTTGGCCGGCTACTACCGGCGATTTATTTCAAACTTTATACGGATTTCAGCACCTATGACCCAGTTGACCCGCAAGGATGTGCAGTTTGCTTGGACCGTAGAATGTCAGGAATCTTTTCTGAAGTTGAAGCGAGGCTTGATGACGACACCTATTCTCACACTTCCAGATGGGACCGGAGGATTCTCAATATATTGTGATGCTTCAGGAAGAGGTTTAAGATGTGTTTTGATACAGTATGGGAAGGTAATAGCTTATGCATCACGTCAACTTTGTGATCATGAGAGGAATTACCCGACCCATGACTTGGAGCTGGCAGCAGTAGGTTTTGTACTTAAGCTGTGGAGGCATTATTTATATGGAGATAGGATGGAGATTTTTACCGACCATAAGAGCTTGAAGTATGTGTTCACCCAGAAGGATCTTAACATGCGTCAGAGGAGATGGCTAGAGCTACTTATGGATTATGACATCAACCTGCAGTATCATCCTGGAAAGGCCAACATTGTTGCAGATGCACTGAAAAGAAGAGCCGAAGTTTATTTTCTAACAGCACAACCAGATTTGTTAGCAGATCTTCAGAAGATGGGTATAGAAGTTGTCATTCCTACCAGTGTGGCATTGATGGCCAGCATGCAAGTTCAGTCCAGTATAGTTGATAGGATCAAGTTGGCTCAGTCCGCAGATTCTAGGCTTCAGCGGCTTAGGACAGAATATGTAGCAGGGTGAAGACCAGAGTTATGTACCCATGAGGAGGGTACACTTCGACATGGAAGGCATCTTTGTGTGCCCAGTGGTGATATCAGACAAGAGATCATGGCAGAAGCTCACAGTTCTCAGTATTCGATTCATCCGGGCGGTACAAAGATGTATCATGATATCCGACAACATTTTTGGTAGAATGGTATGAAGAGGGAGACAACCTGGTTAGTCTATCGATGTTTAGTTTTTCAACAAGTTAAAGCTGAACATCAGAGACCGGCTGGACTTCTTCAACCTTTGCCGATCCCAGAATAGAAATCGGAGCACACTACCATGGATTTTATGACTGGATTACCTAGATCCCCAGCTGGAAGAGATGCTATCTGGGTTGTAGTCGACAGACTCACCAAGGTAGCTCATTTTCTTCCATTCAAGGTTGGTCAGTCGACGGATCAGTTTGCAGAGATGTACCTTAGGCAGATAGTCAGGTTGCATGGAATACCAGTCAGTGCTGTGTCCGACAGAGATTCCAGATTCATATCGCACTTTTGGCAGAGTCTTCAGAAAAGTTTGGGGACTCGTCTCAAGTTCAGTTCAGTTTATCATCCGCAGACAGATAGTCAGTCGGAGCGCACGATCCAGACTCTTTAAGATATGTTGCATTCATGTACACTTGACTTCGTTGGTTCGTGGGAAGACCACTTCCATCTAGTGGAGTTCTCGTACAATAACAGTTTTCAGGCCAGTATCCAGATGGCACCCTATGAGGCCTTGTATGGCAGAAAGTGCATATCTCCTTTAGCTTGGGACGATATAGGCGAAAGGAAAATTCTTGGTCCAGATATGGTAATGCAGACTATTGGGGTGGTCAGGCAAGTCAGAGATCATCTTCGAGTTACACAAGATCGCCAGCGTCATTGGGTCGATTCTCATCGCCGTCCCCTTAAATTTTCTATCGGCGACCATGTATTTTTCAGGATCTCGTCTACCCGTGGCCTCATTCGTTTCGACGTACGAGAAAAACTTAGTCCCAGGTATATAGGGCCATTCGACATTCTAGAGCGAGTAGGTGATGAGTCATATCGTCTTGCTCTCCCGTCGTCGTTGCGTGAGGTGCATAATGTCTTTCATGTATCCCAATTGCGACGGTATATCTCAGATCCGATTCATGTCCTTGATCGTTCGAAATTGGTTGTTGGTACCAACCTTTCGTATGACGAGAGACCCATATCCATATTGGACAGAAGAGAGAAGAAACTCAAGAACAAGACTATCAAGTTAGTCCGTGTTGCTTGGGGTCATCACTCTTTGGGTGAGTCAACATGGGAGCGTGAGGATGACATCCGATCGCGATATCCCAACCTGTTTGACTCGTGAGGTATAATGTCTTCCTTATGCCTCACGCCTTCTATTCCTTGCTTGTATGATTGATTGTTTGATTGATTGCTTAATTATATCTTGCCTGTGATTAGTGTAGCTTGCTCGACATCTCTAGTCTCTTGATTAAATTTCGAGGACAAAATTCTTTTAAGGTGGGTAGAGTTGTCTCCCTCAGTTTTCGTTACACATATTTTGGTATACGTGTACGTATCTCGGACCCGTATTTTGACTTGTCCTGGCTGGCTAGTCTTGGGTTTCTTGTATTGGCATGGGGTAGTTGACATTTCATGGCCCGTGTGGTTTATTCTGGCTGGGGCATGCATCGGATTCGGTTGGATTCGGTTTGGTTTGGGTTAGTATGCAAACCCCTACCTACCACCATCCCCCATTTATTAACCCAACAATCCTTCTCTCTCCTCATTCATTTCCCATTACTACTCTTCTTCTTTATTTCTCCACCGACCACCCGCAGTAGGCAAGTGCAACTTTCTTCATAGAGGAACTCAATTTTATTGTTCCATTATCTTCCTCACGAGATTCTAAGACACTTTAGTACTTAGCATTTTTAATTTTCGTGGTTCATTTAATGTAGATCTAAGTTTTAGTATTTTTGATCTTTATGGTTTTGATCTACTGAACTTGGTTGTTTTCGAAAATGGAGAGTTCCATGTGGTAGGAATTTTGATTTTATGCAAGTTTGGCTTTTGAATGCCTGGATTTCATCACGTCTTGGCCGAGATGGGGTTCCTTGAGTTCTTGAATCTCCATGGCTGCAAGTCTCGGCCTTGGGGAGGAGATGAGCCTTTTACGCACACGTTTTTACTTGCCTGCGTAGTGTTACCTTTTTACACACACGCCTTGCGTGTCCGCGTAATCTGTTGTACATCGAGCTCATTTGAGCTCTACGCAGGGGACTCTCGCTCGCGTAGAGTCTCGCATACATAGAATCTCGTGTAGAGTCACGCATAGAGGGGTTCTTCCTTAGCTCCTGCTCGCGTAGAGTTTTTCGTCGTGTAGAGGGGTCCTTCCTCAGGTCCTGCTTGCGTAGAGGGGTCCTTCCTCAGGTCCTGCTCGCGTATAGTACTTGCTCGCGTAGAGGGATCCTTTCTCAGGTCCTGCTCGCATAGAGTACTTGCTCACGTAGAGGAGTTCTTCCTTGGTCTTGCTCGCGTAAAGCCGTTTTACGCTCGGGCCCCCCTAGCCTAGCGTAGTTTTTCTCGCGTAGAGGCTTTGAGCCCCTATGCGTACCTGTATGCCCTTTTGTGCTTGCACCCTCCTGTCACAGACTTGATAACCTAGACTTGATTGACATAATTAGACTGATAATTGTACATGATATGACATGAAGAGACATGACTAATAAGCATGATGCGAACTATTGAATGCTGTTGCGACGGCTAGCATAACATAACAAGAATGAATGAACTGGACACCGTGGACGATTGTGTTTGTACAAATAAACCAGTACTATCTCGCATCATGTTTAGGGCAGGGACCCCTGAGTTCCACGGTCAGGGGTACCTACTGAAATTGACTAAGGCTAATAACTAGAATAATCCAGTAGTCATGAAAAGATTTCCCAGCTACAGGCAATCCCATTATCTAGGCGCCCCACCTGGGATGTGTAGCCTACCGTCGAGTAGGGAACATTTCCAGCACACTGTCATGTGTTGTACCCTTCAAGCTACTTTAGGGTACATCCATTTCCTGGACGATGTACCCATATGAATTTAACCCCTATTTGTGTCCAGATAGCCTGGATGGTCTGCAGGGCTTGTGGCTGTTGGAACAATCTCATTGCATCTTGCTAGTAAATAGGCCTGTGATAACCCTAGTTAGTTAAAGTATCAAGCCGTACTCATTTACTTGGCCGTGATTGATTGGATGGAGTCTAACCCAGTCTAGTCTTGTCTTGATCCTGTACAAGATTTTTTGCATGACCTGATTGCTTATGCTTTTACTTTATCGATAAATGGTGGGAAACCAAGTTCCATTTAGACGAAAGGTTACAACCCCAGTCCTTGTTTGGTTTAAGGGTTGTAACTTGGTTATCAGAATAGTCCCATGGTTATCTTATCGTATATCATCATGATTTTCCATATTTCCAGTCTTTATTATAATTATGTTTTGAGCTAATTGCTGGTTTTTAGTTCTTAAGTGAAGCCTCCTTTATGGCACTTGCTCTTTCTGGGATCTGACCCAGCTGGTTTTGTATGGACAGATACCTGAGCAGCTCCAGAGGATCTCCCTACCTTCCAGCCAGATGGTGACCACCAGGCGTAACCCTGGAAACGAGTGGGTTTTATTTTGGCTCTCCCACTCCATTGTAAAATTATTCTTTTGAGGCGTTTAGTCGCCGAGCAAGTGTTAGCTCGTTTGCAACTTTACTTACTGTCTGCCTACGGGCTGTAACATGATTGACAAATCCTAGGGTTGATCATGTATGACTGAAACTCTTGCTAGTCATCACATTTTGTATGACTAGCTTCATCATCATCTGAATATATAATGTTTGGGATGCCTAACCTTGTATGTCTGATGATCTAATATCTTGTAACATTTACTTGCTTGAGATTGAGACAATAGGCATGTTCATGACCATAAGAGACTGATGGCTTGTAGTTAAACCCTCATGTATCTAGATAGCCGTGACCGTATAGCGAGGTAGATTATACTTCAATATACATAGCTGGCTGTGTCCGCCCCAGCTCTCCAGTATTCTGGTTCTGGGGTGTGACAGCATCTACGATCTCTAAAGTTGTCAAACTACATGTCTGAGGGTCCAGTTTGACGAGGCGATCCAAATCGTATGTCCAAAGTTGGATTTCGGTGGGCCGTATATAAATTTGCCCGTTGGATTGGATCGTGGGACCCACAAAACGACGATCCGGTCAACTGTCTCAGAATCAGACCAAACTTGGCATACAGGACCAGAAAAATAATACAGTCCTGTTGGCACAAGTTTTGTCTCAAGTTGATGAACGTACATGAAGTAATTAACTAATTTTCAAGAGACCGATATGGTAAATTTCGACGGATAAGCATCAAATTTGTCACGTACATGCAACCAATTCAAATTCTATCAAAGCCCACACGAGAATGAAGTCAATACGCACCTTTCAATACTTTCGGTTCGCGACCATGTCGCCCAGTTTGGCTGGACGTACGTCGTGTCGGAGAGTTTTGAGTTTTTTTAAAATAGATTATTTGCTCAATTTGCTCTAATTTAAAATAGAATATAATACATAATCAAATAAACTAATTCTTTTGTTTTAATCTTGGTTATGTTTTCTGTGAATATATTCAAGTAGATTTTTGAAATTGTCGAAGATTCGACTACAAACTGCCTTCCAATTTAGGGTTCAGGCTGCCCTGTTTTGCTGTTTGCAAAATAGGTTTTTGTCAATTTTGGGATCGATTTCAATTCGAATTTGGATCGATTTCAATTCAAATCTGGATCGATGTCAATTTTGGGTGCGTTCCTAGATGGTTAGGGTGTCTATCCACTAGACTAAATGGTTTGAGATTTGATCGAGCAGAAGCAAGTAAATCACTCGAGGAAGAGAGGTACCTCACAGCGAAGCTAATGTCGTTACTGCTGCTGCTATTACAACTCTGTCGTGCACGCACAGCCGGCCTTGGGCGGCGCTCCAGCGAGGCTGGGTGGCATGAGGAGGTCGCATGGAGGTGGGAGACGTTGTGCGAGGTCAGGGTGGGGCAGATTGGTTTAGGGTTTATTGAGATCCTTCTCTCTCTCTCTTTCGTACATGAATATACAGTTAGTTATCGATTTCATTTGGTCGGTTACTATGTATACAGTCGGTTGTGGGATGGTTTTGGATATCATGAGATTTCAAAATCTCATGATAAAATGATATTTATATATATATATATTTATCTCCTATATATATATATATATATATATTTTTTTTTTTTTTTTTTTTTTTTTTTTTTTTTTTTTTTTATCTCCTATATATATATATTTATCTCCTATATATATATATATATATATATATATATATATATATATATATAATCAATCCTTAAAATCTTAATAATACTTTTGTAGTGTTTAGCGTTATAAACAAAATATGTCCAAGCAATTTAATATTTACTTACTAAAAAAATAGAAAATAACTAATAATAAAGATATTTTTATAACTATAATAACAATAATATTAATTAAATAATAAGGTTAACGAAATAAAGCAAAGCAATAATAGGTGTTCATACAAAATATATGTATAGTCCAAAAATCCTAAATGCACAAGGATAACTTAAAGGAGTTAGTTATCTTATAAATGGAATAGTAATTTAATAGCAAGCACATATATAATGTATATATAACAATCGTTTCTAAAATTGTCTCATAAATTGCTAAAGTAAAATACCAACACAATATATGTCTACGTGGACGTCTCTGGACGCACTATCTGCCTACATGGGCTCGGGTTTAGTTTAGGTCCTGTCTAGGCTAGTTTGGTACAACTGGGTCTTCTACAAGTGTCACTACAATATTTTCGCTTGAGGGTATTTTGGTCATTTGGTGAATTTTTGAATTTATTTGATTTATTGAATTGGTGATTGATATTTTTGACCTTGGCTAATTGAGACTTTGTAGACTAACCTAGAAGTTGACCCTAACTATGGTGACTTAGTAGGCAATGGTTTGACCCTAGTCTAACTTAAGTTAACCTCAATTAGTCATTTAGAAACTAGTTTGAAATAGGAGAAATTAGGAATAGGATCATAACTCATGACTTGTGATTTTAATTCCATGACTTGTGAACCTAGTCCATAGGCCCATGACTTGATCCCTAACCCTAATTTCAGCCCATACATGGCCGACCACACCTAGGAATCCCCTTATTTAATATTCTTTCCTTGTTCTTGCCTCTTTTGTTCTCAACCAACTCTTAGGAAGGAAAGGTAAATCCCCATCTTCCCAAATTCCTATTAATTTCATTTTTAATCCTTTTTGACCCGAATCTTTTGCATATGAATCTAATCAACCTCTACTTGTTGTTCATGGGAAGTAATTTTAGTTTTTGTGCAATTTGGAGGATTTGGCTAGCAACGGGTACCGTTTGATTTAGGGCTTTTTCTTGATCCTTGCAACCTATAGGTAAACCCTTCAAATTCCATTTTAATTCTATTTTTCTTGCATGGTAGCCTAGATCTAGGTGTCCTCTAGCTATAGTGAAATTTTGGTGTCCATTGCATTTGATTTCGTGTCCGTATCGGACACTTATCCATTTCCTAGACAAGGTGTTTGATGAAATGCCACAACCATCCTTTTGTGCTATTTTTGAAAATGTTTTTGAATTGATTTCTAGATCTAGGGTTTGTCTTTATATTCGTATCTTTATTCTGTGGTTTTGGAGTCATGTCGTGTCCCAACGAGGACACGAACACGCTGTACTGACCCGCGTGCACTGTCCTGCTGCCCGCTGTGTCGGGTGCACTGTACACGACACTTGGACACATGCCACTTGACACAGAGGTGGGGGAAGTGTCTAACACAACTCCCCTAAAACCTCGTCACATGTCGTATCGTATCGAGAGAGGAAACACGTGTGCACTGATCCGATACTGTCTGCACACACGTAAAAACGTGTCCGGATACGCATCTCGTATGCACGACACACTTCACATGGACATAGGTTAGTCACTTGGACACATTCCCCTACCCCTGGCGTACACGTGTGCATGGCCACGTATCTCCACGTGGCCTGTGTCGTGTGCTAGACACGTGTGCACGCGTGCACGAGACTGTGCACTGCGTGTGTGATCGTGTGGTGATTTTGGTGTCGTGGACACGGTTGTGTCCACTTGGTTGGACACAGACACTATGTGAGACTTGTGCACATGTGTGTCTTTGATTACCAACCCTTAGATTGAGTATTAATTGTATTTTCGAATTCGATTTGGGTTTTCCTCCAATGTCCTAATACCTGATTTACTAATTTGATTTTCTGAGTTTAATTTATATTTTTAACTATTTTTTTGATGTTAACTGCCATGATTAGTTCACCTGCATATGTATTAGATTACTGAAATGTTGGGTTTATGATTGGTGTTTAGAAATTGGATTCGAATGGGTTTTGAACTATTATGTACACTGTTAACTTTCAATGCTAAAACTGTCATTTGAACTTGAAATCTGAGATTTTAGATTGAATTTCTAAACTATTTTGTTGATGTTTTTAACTACCATGATTAGTTAATTTATGTAGGTAAGGTTGATGATCATGTTAGGCTCATGGTTAGGACTGATTTCCTGAGTTTCGATTTCATTTGACTGATATTATACAACCTGGGAACTGTTCTTCCTGAGAACAGTTTGCACCACTGTTAATACACTGATTTCCCATTTCCCTATTGATTTCCTGCAACACTACATTGTTTCTCCATTACACACATCCACACACAAATTAAAAAAACCTGAGAACACTACAACACCCTTTACTGTTACACACAGATTTCCTATTACACACCCTTCACTGTTAGCTATCACACCCTACAGTTTTCACTCACACATTTTATTGATTTCAGTCTTCCTGTGTACACACACATAATCTGTCAACACATTGACACATTGTACTACTATTTTTCCTGAGATTAGCCACGCACACATGTTAGTTTGTTAACACACTCATATACACACATTGCTCATAGTTTCCTATATTCACTACACACACACATGTTAGTTTGTACACTCACACACATGTCTATCTCTCTATATGTAATATATATGTTAAAGGCCTATATGTAAATATATATATTATCTATATGCTGGATTATAATAATGTGGTATATATATGTATGCTATTTATATTAATTTAGATATATATAATGTGTGAAATATGTGTGGGATTAGATATGGCATATAGCCTATGGTTCATAATGTAGGAATATGCCTATTGTTGAATATGTATACATGCTATGTATATATGAGTGTATATACATATATGTTATATATGAAATATGTGTTGTTGGCTTGTATAACCTTGTAATGGTGTGTGCCTGCTATGATAGACTGGCTAGGCTTAGTGAGACTTATTTTGGTTAGGCTTGACCTAGTTGACCTAGTTTGACTAGTGTAGTTGACTAGAGTTGACCAAAGGTTGACTTTAGCCTAGATTGACCCCAAACATCATGTAGATGCATTGTAGAAGTCTATTATACTATTTTAGATATGTAGTGACTTGTATTGTTCTATAGGAGCCAGACACCACTCCTCAGACAGTATATTCTCTTCAGATATTCAGATAACAGGCGAGTACATTCTCTGATCATTTGATTTCTTATTTAGGATTATATTCCTACTTTAGATTACTTTACTTGATGCTGACACGTTGGTAACATGGATTAGTACTATATGGATCCCTTCATGAGATGTTATCCCCCTCGGGAGCAACAAATGCTCATGGCTCGTGTGTTTTACTTACATCATGTATCTCATAATTCTATTATCATGAATCTTCATGTATCAGCTTGTGATTCCTGTACTCTCATGAATCACAGAGCCTTCACGAATCTATTCATGAATTACTCTTGAATCACCCTTTATGGGCCAGTAGCGTAGTCATGAATCTTAACGTAACTTGAATGGATCCTTATGTATTGATTGGGGATGGGAGAGTAGAACTGAACATGTGAATAATTCTAAAGTAGTATAGTCATGAATTACCTCTTTAGTTTAGTCATGAATCACCCTCCAGCTGTTCACATGTTTATCTTGTACTCTGAATCACTAGTCACTGATTAGTTCTCTATTATATTGTAGATATTTACTTATAATCTCTCTCTTTTATATCATGATTGTTCTTCAGTTTCATGTATCTTACTCTCTAGCATGTTTATATTTTCTAACCTGTTATGATTTGCATGAGATGTATTATGCTTGCTCCCGTCCTGACTGGACCTGTTGAAAATATTACAAAGGATAAGGACGAGGCGCCCTGTACCACATATTATGTGACTAACCTAGAGGATTGTTGTGACCTGGATCAGCAGCAGGACCCCTTAGCAGTGGATGACACACCATTAGTTTAGATTAGTCATTTTCAGATGTACTTATTTACTCTATGGATTACTGTATTTAAGATTTGGGATGTTTTCTGGATTTGTGATATCTTTGACACTTAGACTTCTATATGTTTGTATCTCTTGTGGATTCATTTCATATCTATCTATCTTATCGTTTTCTGCCTTATATGTGATTGAGACTGTATTCTGCTATGTCACCTCCATTCGGAGTGTATATACTGTACAGGTATCTTATATTGTTAGATGATTGACCTAGGACAGCGTTCTACTACCGACACTGCGACGTAGGCTGGACGTACCCACTTCTCGTGCCCTTACTCTAGGGTGCAGGTCGTGACACATTTTTAGTGGTGGCCTATGCAGGTCGAGTTTATATAGTAGTATTCGAACTAAAGTATCACTACAGCCTGCAGTAGGATTAGGATATATTTTTGAAGGTACTCAATCACATTTAGGATTCTTTGAAAGATTTCTGGGACGACCCTTGAGAATCTTATTTATACTTCAATTTGAAATCCTTTCCCTTGTTTTGTTCGCTCTCACTCCAAGAATATTGAATTTGATTTTGATGGATCGTTGTTGATTTTGATTTTCCTATCAAGATGAATTTTTATGGCCTGAGTTACGATATTTTTTGATAAAATATGTTGACGGGAATAACAGGGATGGTAAAACGCTACTTAATTATGAAACCTGTAGTTTATCATAGCCATATTAGCTGGCGTGACGAAAACATAGAGACCTGACTTCGGATGTTCGTATCTTAGTTATGAGATTTAGAATTTCTCGCAGCTATAATAGTCAGCATAACGAGAATTCTAAACAACATGATTGTAGAGGTGCATACCCCAGTTATGGAATCTATCGTTTATCGCAGCCTTGCTTACTGGCATGGCGAGGACTCTGAGTAACATGATTTTGGACAGACGCATATGATTATCAGATTGTATCTTGAGAAGGTTTTTAAACATATCATCTCTATCGTACCCTTCTGTTATTATAAAATTGTATTCCATCATCAAATAACTTAGGAGTAGGGATATTTTAGTTTTGTAGAGCTTATTTATATGCATTTCTTTCATAGTGTAATGATATGATGACTTGTAGAGTGGCTGTACCCTAGAGATGATAGTTAGCATTGGTATTAGAATAATAACCCATTATAGATGATTCCCCTGACCTACCAATTTTCATATAGGATGTTAGTATGCCTTACAGCCTTGATGATTTATTATTTTCCCTTACCCTTTCCGGTAGGGCACCCATGACCAGAGCCTGTCCTTGAGTGTAGTTGTAGCTTCACCTAAGAACTGAGAGGTCTATATATATAGATAGGTTACAGGTGATATTGGCATATGGGATATGGGTTTGGTCGGTATCTATAGGTCGTTGTTGTATAGGGTTATAGACATGTTGTTTAGCCTATATTTGGTCCAGTTCTCCATTTTACTTAAGTTTCCTTTGCGTTGAGTTCAGTCATGTTTGATCAACCTTTATAGGCAGTGTGCATACCCTTCATTAGAGACCATGTTTCCTTGGTTTAGACTTGTACAAGTTGTTCACTGCACTCACCATTTTATTACCTACCATGTTGTATCGTAGATTTTACTGGACCATTATTCAGACCCCAATTATTGACTCACCAATATAACCATCAACCCCTTATCATATTCTGCATATCTGGAGAGTTAGTATCATGCATATTAGAGATCTACACTCATCCTTACCTTGTACATGGTGACATACTGCATCTCTTAGCATTTTACTTTATTGATAGCCTTGCAATACCCTTCATTATAACCTGCAGTAACTGTCCTACAGTAGAGTTTAAACTTTTCTTGGGCATGGTTGTTCAGTCCATTTAGGAAAGTTGTATACATTGGGGATATAAGGTGGGTTGTTAATAAGAGTTCTCCCTTGATCATTGTTATGTCCTTCTTTCACTGTATTAGATACAGATGATACCTATTTAGCCCATCTGTCCAGATACATGTCCAAACCCTTTCTTTCATTGATGGTTCAGTCTTCCAAGAGCCTCTACCAGAGCATTAGTTCAATTTTCCATATGTATGTGTCCTACCTATCATTGTCCTACATATGATTTTTTGCATCTTCATAAGCAGCCATGCTACACCACTGTTCTATCCCAATACACCCTACAGTATCTGACCCCTTCATTGGAGTGATAGGCATGTGGTAGGGTGTATGTTATTAGACTTTGAGTAGAGTTGAGGTAATGAGGGTTAAGTATATATATAGCTTGTATATAAATTATTGTATTTTTTTGGCATGTAGCCTACACTGATTGCAGTATACTGCCTATTGCATTCCCTGCACACCAGTTTGGCTCACTTCTTTTAGACCACTATCCTGCATATAGTTTAGTAGGTGTTCAGTCCAGATAGAGATGAGAGGCCCAGGTTTGATCTAAGGCATGTTTCAGTCACCATGTAGGTTTCCTTTCACCTTGACTTTACAAGTTGGACCCTAATGTCCTGTCCTTTTGATTATAAATTCAGTCTCCTTAGTTTCATTCCCTTTTGCCTACACTGATGTTTCAGACCATTCATCCTTAGCCTAATTTCTAAGCATTGTTCAGTTCCTTATGAGTTTAGTCTACTTTAACCCCTTGATGGCCAGTTATATATATATGTATATATATAGATGATATACTTAGGATATATGTAATGGGTTGTTGTTCTTGAGCTTATGTATATGTGGTATTTGGGACTTATGTGCTTAGAATATAGGTATTTAGTTGTGGGTGACTTGATAGGATTTGGGAAGTTAAGAGTTAGCCTATTATAGAGTTTTTTTTTCCTTTTGTTAATTTTTAGTTGCCAACACCTAGATAGCTAGCATAGGTAAAACCCTAAGAAGTTGACCAGTTATTGACCAAATGCTTGGATGTTGACAAATTGACTAGTTGATGACCAGTAGTTGACCATTGACTATGTTTGACTTAGTTGACTGGAGATTGGATTAGAAGTAGGTTGTCTGTTTGTGTTGTTTAATCATGTTTGATTATTTAGTAACTTGAGACCTTGTTTGTGTTAGGTCGAAAACATGGTTTTTCTGAGGATATCTCCGACTCGTGGTACCATAAATTTTGGTGGAGGTGGGAAGCTTAGCCCGCGCTTCATCGGACCTTTCGTGATCAGCGGGAGAGTCGGTAATGTGGCATATAAGTTAGACTTGCCACCTGCACTAGTGGGTGTCCACAACGTATTCAGGTATCACGGTTGAGGGTATGTGGCTGATCCTAGCCATGTACTTGACTATTCGGAGATTAAGCTGGGACCTACTCTCAGTTATCCAGAGCAGCCAGTGGAGATTCTGGATCGCCGAGAGAAGGTACTGAGAAACTAGGTGATACCCTTGGTTCGCGTCGCATAGAGGCATCATTCTCCAGGAGAGTCTACCTGGGAGCGGGAGGATGAGATGTGCGAGCGATACCCTTATCTTTTTGGACCTTGAGGTATGATTGTCTATCCTTCACATCAGTTTAGTTTCGCCTTTTAATTTTAAGGACGAAATTATTTTAAGGAGGGTAGATTTGTCACTACCACATTTTAGCTTGAAGGTATTTTGGTCATTTGGTGAAGTTTTGAATTTATTTGATTTATTGAATTGGTGATTGATATTTTTGACCTGGGCTAATTGAGACTTTGTAGACTAACCTAGAAGTTGACCCTAACTATGGTGACTTAGTAGGCAATGGTGTGACCCTAGTCTAACTTAAGTTAACCTCATTTAGTCATTTAGAAACTAGTTTGAAATAGGAGAAATTAGGAATAGGATCATGACTTGTGATTTTAATTCCATGACTTGTGAACTTAGCCCATAGGCCCATGACTCGAACCCTAACCCTAATTTTAGCCCATACATGGCCGGCCACACCTAGGAATCCCCCATATTTAATATCCTTTCCTTGTTCTTGCCTCTTTTGTTCTCAACCAACTCTTAGGAAGGAAAGGTAAATCCCCATCTTCCCAAATTTATATTAATTCCATTTTTAATCCTTTTTGACCCAGATCTTTTGCATATGAATCTAATCAACCTCTACTTGCTGTTCATGGGGAGTAATTTCAATTTTTGTGTAATTTGGAGGATTTGTCTAGCAACGGGAACCGTTTGATTTAGGGCTTTTTCTTGATCCTTGCAACCCATTGGTAAACCCTTCAAATTCCATTTTATTTCTATTTTTCTTGCATGGTAGCCTAGATCTAGGTGTCCCCTAGCTATAGTAAAAGTTTGGTGTCCATTGCATTTGATTTCGTGTCCATATCGGACACGTATCCATTTTTTAGACTAGGTGTTTGATGAAATGCCACAACCAACCTTTTGTGTTGTTTTTGAAAATATTTTTCAATGGATTTCTAGATCTAGGGTTTATCTTTATATTCGTGTCCTTATTGTGTGGTTTTGGAGTCATGTCGTGTCCACTCGAGGATACGAACACGCTACACTGACCCGCGCGTACTGTCATGCTGCCCATTGTGTCGTGTGCAATGTACACGACAATTGGACACATGCCACTTGACACAGAGATGGGGGCAGTGTCTGACACGACTCCCCTAAAACCTCGTCGCGTGCCGTGTCGCATCGAGAGTGGAAACACGTGTACACTGATCCGACACTGTACTGCACACACGTGAAAACGTGTCCGGATACGCGTCTCGTACGTGCGACACACTTCACGTGGATACGGGGCAGTCACTTGGACACGTTCCCCTACCCCTGGCGTACACGTGTGCACGGCCACGTGTCTCCACGTGGCCTGTGTCGTGTGCTAGATACGTGTGCACGCGTGCACGAGGCTGTGCATGCGTGTGTGATCGTGTGGTGATTTTGGTGTCGTGGACACGGTTGTGTCCACTTTGTTGGACACAAACACTATGTGAGACACGCGCACATGTGTGTCTTTGATTACCAACCCTTAGATTGAGTATTAATTGTATTTTCGAATTCGATTTGGGTTTTCCCCCAATGTCCTGATACCCGATTTACTAATTCGATTTTCTGAGTTTAATTTATATTTTTAACTGTTTTGTTGATGTTAACTGCCATGATTAGTTCACCTGCATGTGTATTAGATTACTGAAATGTTGGGTTTATGATTGGTGTTTGGAAATTGGATTCGAATGGGTTTTGAACTTATGTGTACACTGTTAACTGTCAATGCTAAAACTGTCATTTAAACTTGAAATCTGATATTTTAGATTGAATTTCTAAACTGTTTTGTTGATGTTTTTAACTACCATGATTAGTTACTTTATGTAGGTAAGGTTGATGATCATGTTAGGCTCATGGTTGGGACTGATTTCCTGAGTTTCGATTTCATTTGACTGATATTATAAAACCTGGGAACTGTTCTTCCTGATAACAGTTTGCACCACTGTTAATACACTGATTTACCATTTCCCTATTGATTTCTTGCCATACTACATTGTTTCTCTATTACACACATCCACACACAAATTACAAAAACCTGAGAACACTACAACACCCTTTACTGTTACACACAGATTTTCTATTACACACCCTTCACTGTTAGCTATCATACCCTACAGTTCTCACTCACACATTTCATTGATTTCAATCTTCCTGTGTACACACACATAATCTGTGAACACATTGACACATTGCACTACTATTTTTCCTGAGATTAGCCACACACACATGTTAGTTTGTTCACACACTCATATACACACATTGCTCACAGCTTCCTATATTCACTACACACACATGTTAGTTTGTACACTCACACACATGTCTATCTCTCTATATGTAATATATATGTTAAAGGCCTATATGTAAATATATATTATCTATATGCTGGATAATAATAATGTGGTATGTATATGTATGCTATTTATATTAATTTAGATATATATATATATAATGTGTGAAATATCTCTGGGATTAGATATGGCATATTGCCTATGGTTCCTAATGTAGGAATATGCCTATTGTTGAATGTGTATACATACTATGTATATATGAGTGTATATACACATATGTTATATATGAAATGTGTGTTGTTAGCTTGTATAGCCTTGTAATGATGTGTGCCTGCTAGGATAGACTGGCTAGGCTTAGTGAGACTTGTTTGGGTTAGGCTTGACCTAGTTTGACTAGTGTAGTTGACTAGAGTTGACCAAAGGTTGACTTTAGCCTAGATTGACCCCAAACATCATGTAGATGCATTGTAGTAGTCTATTATACTATTTTAGACATATAGTGACTTGTACTATTCTATAGGAGCCAGACACCACTCCTCGGACAGTATATTCTCTTCAGATATTCAGATACCAGGCGAGTACATTCTCTAATCATTTCATGTCTTGTTTAGGATTATATTCCTGCTTTAGACTACTTTACTTGATGCTGACACGTTGGTAACACGGATTAGTACTATATGGATCCCTTCATGAGATGTTATCCCCCTCGGGAGCATCAGATACTTATGTCTCATGTGTTTCACTTACATCATGTATCTCATGCTTCTATTATCATGAATCTTCATGTATTAGCTTGTGATTCATGTACTCTCATGAATCACAGAGTCTTCATGAATCTATTCATGAATCACTCTTGAATCACCCTTTATGGGCCAGTAGCGTAGTCATGAATCTTAATGTAACTTGAATGGATCCTTGTGTATTGATTGGGGATGGGGGAGTAAAATTGAACATGTGAATAATTCCAAAGTAGTATAGTCATGAATCACCTCTTTAGTATAGTCATGAATCACCCTCCAGCTGTTCACATGTTTATCTTGTACTCTGAATCACTAGTCACTGATTAGTTCTCTATTATATTATAGATATTTACTTACAGTCTGTCTCTTTTATATCATGATTGTTCTTCAGTTTCATGTATCTTACTCTCTAGCATATTTATATTTCCTAACCTGTTATGATTTGCATGAGATGTATTGTGCTCGCTCCCGTCCTGACTGGACCTATTGAAAATATTACAGTGGATGAGGACGAGGTGTAATGCCCCGCTCCGCACGAGGCATTTGGTTGGCTTGTTGGATGCTATCAAGATGTTGGACCGTGACTTAAGTTGGAAATCAGGAGAATCGAGACTGATGCAGTCTCTCTTAGCTGGCTAGACGGAATGGATATTGGAACGTGGCTCGCTGGTGGAGCTACGCTTAGTAGAATTATGGGTGAGTGGAACTGTCCTTCCTCCTCCTTACTCCTTCATGCTTAATAAATGAAGTACTGAAATGCTATGAAATGTCCCTAAATGTCCCATGTTTTAGTTGCTGATTAATAGAGATGCATATGTTGAGAATTATTGAAATGTACAACACATTGAACTGCTAATGTGATTTGAGGCCTGAGAATGAATTGATAACATTGCCCCTTATGCTTAATGCTGCTGGAACAAGTAGACACTTGAATAATGAGATGCCTTATGAATGATTGAATAAGAAATGAACTGGCTATGCTATCGACCCAATAAACTGAATGAAACACTAGAATCATGTACTCTCTGTATATCTGTCGCAAGAGAATGAAATGCTGCCTGTCCCTTATAAGAAATGAATGAATGAATAAATGTCCCTATGAAATGAATGAGTGTTACGTTCCTCTTAAGAAAGAAATGATATGAGATACGTTGCAATGAAGCAATGAATGAGAAATAATAAAGCTGGGATCGTTGAGATCACCAAATGAAATGATGGTAATGATGAAATGAATAAGTCATTGAATATGACTAATGATGCACTGTTGCCTTTACTTTCCTTAATATATTTTACCATGCGATTTTGTTCACAATCGAGTCGGACACGCATTCGCATGGTCATGGACAACTTGTATACAAGGTTTGAGTAATAATTTCCTCGAACGGTTCCTAGGGCCCTGGGGACCGATTCGGCCTAGGAGGAAATAATGATGAGTGCTATGGGAGCACGGATAAGACGGGGTGGCATAGAGGCTCGCCACCTACTATGCTGACCGCATTATCTTAAAATAAAATGAAATGAAAAGAGTCCATATGGTTTAACAACACCAGTGACCATGTAATCGGAATGCATGCTAATGAATGTTTTATGCAGGCAGAGTAAGTATATCGGTTAACCTGCATTTGATGCAGGTATGAGAAGTCGGCTATCGGTAAGGAATCACATAATTGTGATATTGCATATATTGGTTCAATTTGCCTGCTTAACATGCTAAATGAAATGATGCTGTGTTGTTGCCTTTAAAATGAGAGACACTATAATATGCTTAACATGTTCCGTTCAGTATGCTAGAAAGATGCCTTATTATAAATAGTGCTCAAACATAACATCCATGCTAAGTGATGCTTGAAGTGAGAATTGTCTTAACATGTTTAAGATGTTAATGTTAACGATGCCTTAATGACGCCTTTGCATAATAACACCAAGAATGCTATAATGATATGTCCACATGAATGTTGCTAAGACATGTTTACATACTTCAATGCTTCTGCTCAAGAACTGTAAACTGATGCTAGGCCCCAAGTAGAAAGATCATTCTAATAAATGTTGCTTAAATGATTACTCTAAATGTTGGTTTATGCGAGTGGGTTGGATTCTGCTCGCCAGTACATAGATGATGTACTGACCCACGTTTTGTGGGCAGGTGCTTATGCTTGGAATGTTCTACACACGGAGTTTAGCTGGATTGGTTCCGCGGCATCGAAGATTTGTTGGGCATACAGAAGCTCTCCTTGCACAAGATGATGTCTTCTGTTTATAAAGGGCATAATGTATGGAACATTGTAATCAGTTGTACCAATGAGATTGTAAGCCAAGTCGGTATATCGAGTTGTAATCCATTGTATCCAAATATCAAATGTAAGCTGTATAGCATTGTTCAGTTGGTTTCCAATGTAAAGTGAGATGTGCTGTAATCATTGTACTTCAATACAAGTCTTGTACTCTTCTTCTATTATCAGTAAAGAGAATAAAGTTCTACATATCTCTGTGTGGCTTCAAGTTACTCTTTTTCTCCGCTGCTATAAAGAAGTGATGTACTTCTATTCAATAAGAAAGATTGTCCTCATTAAATTCAATTTATCTGCTTCTGCCACTGCGATGTATTCCTATTTGAAGAATAATCGATTATGTACCATCTTTGCCTTGTACAAGTGCAATACCCGACTTGTACGGCATCACGTCCAAGCGAGGACGATCGATTCCAAGAGATAAAATATGTGAATAAATGACTCTATGAATCGGGACGTGACAAATTGGTATCAGAGCACGGCTTTACGTCCTTGGTCTCTTCTTTGATTCGTTTCAAATCAAAGTTGCATCGACGATTAACCAAAGTTGCTTCCGCGATCACTCAACGTTGCCTCCGCGATTAAATCAAAGATTGCTTCCGCGATTATGTTGTTGTTGTTCTGTAATCATCCTATGTTGTTCGTGTCTGAAAGATCATTGACCCTCTTGGCTGCTCACTGGATGTTCCATACAATAAGTCTATATACATTGTGATGCCCCTAAATGAATGATTGTTGTTGGTTTGGACACAAATAACCCAATAATAACTCGATGCCATAGTATGCTATATTGTGATTGCTGTTAGAAATGTGGAAATATAGAAAAGTGGCTGGGTATGCTGTAACAAGTTGAGAATTGCATGTGATGCAGAAAGAATTGGGAATGAAATAATTGATGGATGAGTTCAACAGAATTGGTAAATTGACTCATGCGTGCTGGCTACTGCTTTGAGACCCTAAGAATGTTGCCTTGTGATATTGAGACCCCGAGATGTTGGTTAAGTATTGTGATCATTATAGATCAGGAATGTCCAGAATAGATTGAGTTGGTAATTGTTTAAGAATGGCTTCATTTCTGAGTGGTATATTGCCTCTACCACCTCAGAACTAGATGTATGTTGACCCTTTCCATAGGATAGCAAGGAGACTATCTGTGGGTACTGGGTAGTGCCGAGACTTAGCTGGGAGTCATGTATTGTGGCCAGATGACTCGAGTGTCCCTTGACGGTGACGTTATATTGAGTAGCGAGATTGTCGGAAATTGTAACTGGTGGCTTGGTTAGAAATTATTTAGTCGAGTGATGACACAGACCAATAAGACCGTTATTATGCTATGGGTAAATGGATTTGGCTCGAGAATGTTGTGGCTTAGAAAATCTGAATGTTGACTTCGATTGGTTGGATGTAAATCAATTGTGGCTAATACAAAGTTGGTTGCTAGCTGAAAGTTTTGAAAATATTGTCGGTGAACCAAAGGAATATTAGAGATCTGTGCCTTGACCCTATGGTGTAATAGATGTTAATCCATCTTGATCACCAAAGGATAGTCGTTTCATATGTGCATGTATGTTGAGGAATTGAATTGCACTAGAGAAGTAACAAGTAGCAACCCTGAATATTTTGTTGCCTAGAGGATGGTTAGGTGATACATAAATTGTCGGATTGAATGGGATGAACTACTCGACCATTACTGCATGAGATTTATGAATGTCCGTAAGATAGTTTGATGATTGAGAGATGAATGGGATTGAGAATTACAAACGTGTTGGATAATGTCGGTATAGGTGATTGTTGGATTGGGATATAGTTTGATGGCTTATGACTTAGAGGTGTGACCTTGTCATACGGACCGAATAAGTATGATTCCATAATTATATTAAGATTATCGGAATCGATGACCCTTGAATAGTTAGCATTGGCTTATGGGTTTATGTGGGTACGAAGGAATTGGACCAGAAATTGAATCATTGGAAATTTACTTGATGGATTATTAGAACGATGAAGATCGTATGTCGGATTTGGAATTGACCGTAATGTTGATAGATCGATTTTAGTCGATTGTTGGGTAAGTCTAGAATGAGCCTCTGTGGGAATTATTTCCTTGAGGAAGACCCTGAATAGATAGACTTGACCCTAGCGACCAGTTGATGAATTACCAATTGCTGGCTTAGCCCAATTGGCGATTCATTATTCATACTGAATTGATACCCATAGGTTTGGGTAGAGTTCCTTAGAACTGTTGGTTGCTTGTTGGCCTTAAGAATAAGAAACTAGTATAACCCTAGTAGCCGTCCACTCTAGGGGAGTCACCTGAATGATTAAGTTTAGCTGTCAGTGTAGCTAACCTTAGAGATTGATTGAATAATAGGTGACCATTGGAGACCCATAGAATAACCTTGTGGCATTGAATGAGAGATGGTGATAATGAGTATTGGCCTAAGGGAATGTATGTTTCAACTTGAGCCTTAAGAGATGTTTGACCATTGAGGATTATATGTCGGTCATAAGTGGGAATTGCAATCGTAAGGTAAGACTTGAGTGTACCTATAGTCGGGTAGTTAAGTTAACCTTGACTGTTGCATAGAATTATACCCTGATTCGGGTAATTGATAGTGGGTGACTTCGGATTGTGTCTTATAGAAAAGATGAGTTGCCTCGGTGAAAAATTATTGTTGGATTTGGGAAGGAATATGATTGCATGTTGTGAACTCTTGATATGGTTGGCTCTAAGTTAGACCCTTGATCGAATGTTAGAAATGTTATGCTTGGATGGAGATTGTCCCTGATGTTAAGTGGTGGCCTGGAAAATAGTGATTGTGGCAAAGTGAATAAAGCAATAAGTCAATTGAAAGGATGCTAAGTTGGATTTAGAAAAGAGAGCTATATCGTGGCTGATCGAATCGCACTAACATGGAAGTTGGCTGAAGTACATATGTTTTGGGGACGCCTAAAATATGTGTATGGATCCAGCCGAAGTGATGGTTGCGACTGAAATAACATTATGGGAAGAAATTATCGCACTAGCGCAGACTTTGGTTGAAGTGCATATGTTTTGGGGACGCCTGAAATATGTGTATGGATCCAAATGAAGTGATACGTTGCGACCAAGATAGAAATACAAGAAAGATATTGGTGAATCAATGAAAAGTTGCAAGTAATTGAAAAAGAGAAAGACAGATTGAATTATTGATGGATTAAAGTAGTACAGTTGGATAGCTATTTTGAGATGAGCGAGTGGGCTGAAATGAATATTGATTTGAAGCTGAATGAGTAAACTCATGGTGATTAAGTGAATCTTGTAGAAGACTTGTTTTCTTAAGTTTCGAGGACGAAACTTTTTCTGAGTGGTATAGTATGTAATGCCCCGCTCCGCACGAGGCATTTGGTTGGCTTGTTGGATGCTATCAAGATGTTGGACCGTGACTTAAGTTGGAAATCAGGAGAATCGAGACTGATGCAGTCTCTCTTAGCTGGCTAGACGGAATGGATATTGGAACGTGGCTCGCTGGTGGAGCTACGCTTAGTGGAATTATGGGTGAGTGGAACTGTCCTTCCTCCTCCTTACTCCTTCATGCTTAATAAATGAAGTACTGAAATGCTATGAAATGTCCCTAAATGTCCCATGTTTTAGTTGCTGATTAATAGAGATGCATATGTTGAGAATTATTGAAATGTACAACACATTGAACTGCTAATGTGATTTGAGGCCTGAGAATGAATTGATAACATTGCCCCTTATGCTTAATGCTGCTGGAACAAGTAGACACTTGAATAATGAGATGCCTTATGAATGATTGAATAAGAAATGAACTGGCTATGCTATCGACCCAATAAACTGAATGAAACACTAGAATCATGTACTCTCTGTATATCTGTCGCAAGAGAATGAAATGCTGCCTGTCCCTTATAAGAAATGAATGAATGAATAAATGTCCCTATGAAATGAATGAGTGTTACGTTCCTCTTAAGAAAGAAATGATATGAGATACGTTGCAATGAAGCAATGAATGAGAAATAATAAAGCTGGGATCGTTGAGATCACCAAATGAAATGATGGTAATGATGAAATGAATAAGTCATTGAATATGACTAATGATGCATTGTTGCCTTTACTTTCCTTAATATATTTTACCATGCGATTTTGTTCACAATCGAGTCGGACACGCATTCGCATGGTCATGGACAACTTGTATACAAGGTTTGAGTAATAATTTCCTCGAACGGTTCCTAGGGCCCTGGGGACCGATTCGGCCTAGGAGGAAATAATGATGAGTGCTATGGGAGCACGGATAAGACGGGGTGGCATAGAGGCTCGCCACCTACTATGCTGACCGCATTATCTTAAAATGAAATGAAATGAAAAGAGTCCATATGGTTTAACAACACCAGTGACCATGTAATCGGAATGCATGCTAATGAATGTTTTATGCAGGCAGAGTAAGTATATCGGTTAACCTGCATTTGATGCAGGTATGAGAAGTCGGCTATCGGTAAGGAATCACATAATTGTGATATTGCATATATTGGTTCAATTTGCCTGCTTAACATGCTAAATGAAATGATGCTGTGTTGTTGCCTTTAAAATGAGAGACACTATAATATGCTTAACATGTTCCGTTCAGTATGCTAGAAAGATGCCTTATTATAAATAGTGCTCAAACATAACATCCATGCTAAGTGATGCTTGAAGTGAGAATTGTCTTAACATGTTTAAGATGTTAATGTTAACGATGCCTTAATGACGCCTTTGCATGATAACACCAAGAATGCTATAATGATATGTCCACATGAATGTTGCTAAGACATGTTTACATACTTCAATGCTTCTGCTCAAGAACTGTAAACTGATGCTAGGCCCCAAGTAGAAAGATCATTCTAATAAATGTTGCTTAAATGATTACTCTAAATGTTGGTTTATGCGAGTGGGTTGGATTCTGCTCGCCAGTACATAGATGATGTACTGACCCACGTTTTGTGGGCAGGTGCTTATGCTTGGAATGTTCTACACACGGAGTTTAGCTGGATTGGTTCCGCGGCATCGAAGATTTGTTGGGCATACAGAAGCTCTCCTTGCACAAGATGATGTCTTCTGTTTATAAAGGGCATAATGTATGGAACATTGTAATCAGTTGTACCAATGAGATTGTAAGCCAAGTCGGTATATCGAGTTGTAATCCATTGTATCCAAATATCAAATGTAAGCTGTATAGCATTGTTCAGTTGGTTTCCAATGTAAAATGAGATGTGCTGTAATCATTGTACTTCAATACAAGTCTTGTACTCTTCTTCTATTATCAGTAAAGAGAATAAAGTTCTACATATCTCTGTGTGGCTTCAAGTTACTCTTTTTCTCCGCTGCTATAAAGAAGTGATGTACTTCTATTCAATAAGAAAGATTGTCCTCATTAAATTCAATTTATCTGCTTCTGCCACTGCGATGTATTCCTATTTGAAGAATAATCGATTATGTACCATCTTTGCCTTGTACAAGTGCAATACCCGACTTGTACGGCATCACGCCCAAGCGAGGACGATCGATTCCAAGAGATAAAATATGTGAATAAATGACTCTATGAATCGGGGCGTGACAAATTGGTATCAGAGCACGGCTTTACGTCCTTGGTCTCTTCTTTGATTCGTTTCAAATCAAAGTTGCATCGACGATTAACCAAAGTTGCTTCTGCGATCACTCAACGTTGCCTCCGCGATTAAATCAAAGATTGCTTCCGCGATTATGTTGTTGTTGTTCTGTAATCATCCTATGTTGTTCGTGTCTGAAAGATCATTGACCCTCTTGGCTGCTCACTAGATGTTCCATACAATAAGTCTATATACATTGTGATGCCCCTAAATGAATGATTGTTGTTGGTTTGGACACAAATAACCCAACAATGACTCGATGCCATAGTATGCTATATTGTGATTGCTGTTAGAAATGTGGGAATATAGAAAAGTGGCTGGGTATGCTGTAACAAGTTGAGAATTGCATGTGATGCAGAAAGAATTGGGAATGAAATAATTGATGGATAAGTTCAACAGAATTGGTAAATTGACTCATGCGTGCTGGCTACTGCTTTGAGACCCTAAGAATGTTGCCTTGTGATATTGAGACCCCGAGATGTTGGTTAAGTATTGTGATCATTATAGATCAGGAATGTCCAGAATAGATTGAGTTGGTAATTGTTTAAGAATGGCTTCATTTCTGAGTGGTATATTGCCTCTACCACCTCAGAACTAGATGTATGTTGACCCTTTCCATAGGATAGCAAGGAGACTATCTGTGGGTACTGGGTAGTGCCGAGACTTAGCTGGGAGTCATGTATTGTGGCCAGATGACTCGAGTGTCCCTTGACGGTGACGTTATATTGAGTAGCGAGATTGTCGGAAATTGTAACTGGTGGCTTGGTTAGAAATTATTTAGTCGAGTGATGACACAGACCAATAAGACCGTTATTATGCTATGGGTAAATGGATTTGGCTCGAGAATGTTGTGGCTTAGAAAATCTGAATGTTGACTTCGATTGGTTGGATGTAAATCAATTGTGGCTAATACAAAGTTGGTTGCTAGCTGAAAGTTTTGAAAATATTGTCGGTGAACCAAAGGAATATTAGAGATCTGTGCCTTGACCCTATGGTGTAATAGATGTTAATCCATCTTGATCACCAAAGGATAGTCGTTTCATATGTGCATGTATGTTGAGGAATTGAATTGCACTAGAGAAGTAACAAGTAGCAACCCTGAATATTTTGTTGCCTAGAGGATGGTTAGGTGATACATAAATTGTCGGATTGAATGGGATGAACTACTCGACCATTACTGCATGAGATTTAAGAATGTCCGTAAGATAGTTTGATGATTGAGAGATGAATGGGATTGAGAATTACAAACGTGTTGGATAATGTCGGTATAGGTGATTGTTGGATTGGGATATAGTTTGCTGGCTTATGACTTAGAGGTGTGACCTTGTCATACGGACCGAATAAGTATGATTCCATAATTATATTAAGATTATCGGAATCGATGACCCTTGAATAGTTAGCATTGGCTTATGGGTTTATGTGGGTACGAAGGAATTGGACCAGAAATTGAATCATTGGAAATTTACTTGATGGATTATTAGAACGATGAAGATCGTATGTCGGATTTGGAATTGACCGTAATGTTGATAGATCGATTTTAGTCGATTGTTGGGTAAGTCTAGAATGAGCCTCTGTGGGAATTATTTCCTTGAGGAAGACCCTGAATAGATAGACTTGACCCTAGCGACCAGTTGATGAATTACCAATTGCTGGCTTAGCCCAATTGGCGATTCATTATTCATACTGAATTGATACCCATAGGTTTGGGTAGAGTTCCTTAGAACTGTTGGTTGCTTGTTGGCCTTAAGAATAAGAAACTAGTATAACCCTAGTAGCCGTCCACTCTAGGGGAGTCACCTGAATGATTAAGTTTAGCTGTCAGTGTAGCTAACCTTAGAGATTGATTGAATAATAGGTGACCATTGGAGACCCATAGAATAACCTTGTGGCATTGAATGAGAGATGGTGATAATGAGTATTGGCCTAAGGGAATGTATGTTTCAACTTGAGCCTTAAGAGATGTTTGACCATTGAGGATTATATGTCGGTCATAAGTGGGAATTGCAATCGTAAGGTAAGACTTGAGTGTACCTATAGTCGGGTAGTTAAGTTAACCTTGACTGTTGCATAGAATTATACCCTGATTCGGGTAATTGATAGTGGGTGACTTCGGATTGTGTCTTATAGAAAAGATGAGTTGCCTCGGTGAAAAATTATTGTTGGATTTAGGAAGGAATATGATTGCATGTTGTGAACTCTTGATATGGTTGGCTCTAAGTTAGACCCTTGATCGAATGTTAGAAATGTTATGCTTGGATGGAAATTGTCCCTGATGTTAAGTGGTGGCCTGGAAAATAGTGATTGTGGCAAAGTGAATAAAGCAATAAGTCAATTGAAAGGATGCTAAGTTGGATTTAGAAAAGAGAGCTATATCGTGGCTGATCGAATCGCACTAACATGGAAGTTGGCTGAAGTACATATGTTTTGGGGACGCCTAAAATATGTGTATGGATCCAGCCGAAGTGATGGTTGCGACTGAGATAACATTATGGGAAGAAATTATCGCACTAGCGCAGACTTTGGTTGAAGTGCATATGTTTTGGGGACGCCTGAAATATGTGTATGGATCCAAATGAAGTGATACGTTGCGACCAAGATAGAAATACAAGAAAGATATTGGTGAATCAATGAAAAGTTGCAAGTAATTGAAAAAGAGAAAGACAGATTGAATTATTGATGGATTAAAGTAGTACAGTTGGATAGCTATTTTGAGATGAGCGAGTGGGCTGAAATGAATATTGATTTGAAGCTGAATGAGTAAACTCATGGTGATTAAGTGAATCTTGTAGAAGACTTGTTTCCTTAAGTTTCGAGGACGAAACTTTTTCTGAGTGGTATAGTATGTAATGCCCCGCTCCGCACGAGGCATTTGGTTGGCTTGTTGGATGCTATCAAGATGTTGGACCGTGACTTAAGTTGGAAATCAGGAGAATCGAGACTGATGCAGTCTCTCTTAGCTGGCTAGACGGAATGGATATTGGAACGTGGCTCGCTGGTGGAGCTACGCTTAGTGGAATTATGGGTGAGTGGAACTGTCCTTCCTCCTCCTTACTCCTTCATGCTTAATAAATGAAGTACTGAAATGCTATGAAATGTCCCTAAATGTCCCATGTTTTAGTTGCTGATTAATAGAGATGCATATGTTGAGAATTATTGAAATGTACAACACATTGAACTGCTAATGTGATTTGAGGCCTGAGAATGAATTGATAACATTGCCCCTTATGCTTAATGCTGCTGGAACAAGTAGACACTTGAATAATGAGATGCCTTATGAATGATTGAATAAGAAATGAACTGGCTATGCTATCGACCCAATAAACTGAATGAAACACTAGAATCATGTACTCTCTGTATATCTGTCGCAAGAGAATGAAATGCTGCCTGTCCCTTATAAGAAATGAATGAATGAATAAATGTCCCTATGAAATGAATGAGTGTTACGTTCCTCTTAAGAAAGAAATGATATGAGATACGTTGCAATGAAGCAATGAATGAGAAATAATAAAGCTGGGATCGTTGAGATCACCAAATGAAATGATGGTAATGATGAAATGAATAAGTCATTGAATATGACTAATGATGCACTGTTGCCTTTACTTTCCTAATATATTTACCATGCAATTTTGTTCACAATCGAGTCGGACACGCATTCGCATGGTCATGGACAACTTGTATACAAGGTTTGAGTAATAATTTCCTCGAACGGTTCCTAGGGCCCTGGGGACCGATTCGGCCTAGGAGGAAATAATGATGAGTGCTATGGGAGCACGGATAAGACGGGGTAGCATAGAGGCTCGCCACCTACTATGCTGACCGCATTATCTTAAATGAAATGAAATGAAAAGAGTCCATATGTTTAACAACACCAGTGACCATGTAATCGGAATGCATGCTAATGATGTTTTATGCAGCAGAGTAATATATCGGTTAACCTGCATTTGATGCAGGTATGAGAAGTCGGCTATCGGTAAGGAATCACAATTGTGTATATGCATATTTGGTTCAATTTGCCTGCTTAACATGCTAATGAAATGATGCTGTGTTGTTGCCTTTAAAATGAGAGACACTATAATATGCTTAACATGTTCCTTCAGTATGCTAGAAAGATGCCTTATTATAATAGTGCTCAAACATAACATCCATGCTAAGTGATGCTTGAAGTGAGAATTGTCTTAACATGTTTAAGATGTTAATGTTAACGATGCTTAATGACGCCTTTGCATGAGACACCAAGAATGCTATAATGATATGTCCACATGAATGTTGCTAAGACATGTTTACCTACTTCAATGCTTCTGCTCAAGAACTGTAACTGATGCTAGGCCCCAAGTAGAAAGATCATTC
>JANAVB010024994.1:15150384-15152884 GCA_029216955.1 Iris pallida
AATATATTGTAGGAAACGTGATGTCATCACATAAAACTGACTTTTATACGGAGATTACCGATTTAGACCTTTGGCAGATTTTTTCCCATGGTTCGCTTCTTCCATAATTAACCCCAGAATAGTCGTGACTGTTGTAGAGAGGTTATGGACTAGGATCCTCACGCATCCAACAAAGTTTTAAGCATAATGCTAAGTACAGATCCAGGGTCAACCAGAGTACGGTCGACTTTCATTGTATCGATATAACCTGTAAAATAGAGAGGTCGGTCATGTCGATTATTTCCAGTAGTATGTCATCCTGAGTGAAGTGATATTGGGAATCAATTCCATCACGCTATGACATAAGAGCATGCCACATGTTCTTCATCTGGTTTCTTGAGATAGGCCAAACAAGCGTTGGCTTGCATTAAAGCGTCACTTAATATCTTCGCGTTTCCCTTGTAGTCGTAGGAGTTCGAAATCGATAATCTTGCCGAAGTATTGGCTAGTTAAGCCAATATGTCAAAATTATACGATTTTTCGAGTCCTATATAATGTCATTTTTCTTTAAGTTTTGTACAAAATGGGCTGGCTGCTTGCCTTTTTCAGCTATTTTTGGCTTGGGAGGGACATGTTCCGCTTGGGGCGATGATGCCGAAGGAGCATTGGAGACAGAAAGAGACAATACTGGAGGGGCATTGGACAGGAGGAGGAGTGACAATATTATTTATCCTTCTGGATAATCTTTGAGATAGAGCCTCCCGATCTGGTACCAGTCATAGCTTCTTCTGGGACAGGTGCGAAAGAAACCATATATATTTTTATTTGTGTCTTGCTCTAGAAGACTTCTTTTGGGGAGATGAATGATCTTCTAGAAATCCCAGGTCGACACGGGACTGATTGTCCTGAAGACATAAAAAAGAGGTACCGGAGACCCTTTTCTATTGTTCAAGCCAGGGCTTTCTGTAAATCATATCCCATCTTTGTCATCAATTCGCAGGACTGCTGACTGTACTGATGGAATTCTGGCTGGTACTTAATTTTTTGACTTCGGTATGACCATCTAGAGGGAAGATGTAGCCAGCCACGGAACGAATGTAGCATCTAAAGGTGGAGATGACCGCCTAGTGATACTTAGCTGATTTTCTTGACTTGGTAGAAGGAGCAGGTGTCTTGGTTCAAAATCAGCAACCAAGTCAGTGTGAATCCATATGATTTCCCTTTTGTCAGTTGACAGAGGTACAAGACCGTCGCTTCGTGCTGGCGAAAGGTTGACAATCTCTAAGGTAGCTTTTGGAATAGGAACAACCCCATCTGAACCAGCTGAGCAGAAAAGTCATCAAACTGTAGAGAGACACTTAGCAGTCACCGTCTTCTCGTCTTGTTGAAGAGTGGTTGCCTTAGCATTGATTAGCTCTTGGATCTTCCCTTTAGTACGTAGGATGCCTGGTTGGATGTCCCAAGACCTGTGATACATATAAATTAAGATTGTCAATTTATCTACTTTATCGGCCGTTTAGCTTTAGCAGTTGAAGTTGTTGCTTTTTATTAGACAATCAAATATGCTCAGGATGTCGTCCTCGTCAAAGTAATATTCCTCCTTAGGACGTGGTGCTTTTTGCGGAGGTACTGTTTGCAGGTGTTGATTGACCTACATTGATGGCTAAGGCTTCCTTGCCTTTACGATTGTTTTGGCGACCACTGCTGTTAGTAGTAGAATGCTTATCTTTGTCATGATTAGGCATTTGGATGCCTAGTTATTTAAATTTGTCGACACCTGTCTTCAGCTGCCCTAGCACTTACTATAAAGAGGCCCAATCTTGGAATTGTGTGGGTCCAGTCCATATACTAACTATAGATAACAGTTTGATTTGCATGTATCTACAGTTAATGCATCTGGAGTACCCAAAGGTATTTTGAGTGCTTCGCGAGGAAGTGTCTATGAACGTTCAGTAGTTTCATTAGGCCTTTGTTTTGATCTTAATAGGGGCGACATGGTCATATCGTTTGTTCCCTTATAGAACTGTTCCAAGAACATTTATTTCAGTGCTACAAAAGATATTATACAGCCATCTGGCAAGCACGATACCAGTCATAAGCAACGCCTGTTAAATACCCGAACACTCTAGTGAGTAGGTGTAACATCCAGTTTCTGAAATTGGGGTTTTTGAAATTTTATTATTTTTATATTTATTAATGGTTTTTTAGTCATGATATGATTTTGGTGATTTTTAGTTAGTTAAAACTACTTCTAAGTCACGACTTATGACTTTGTGATTTTACTAGTATAACCCTAGTGTAAACCCTAGAGATTTCATAACCTAGAGACTAACCATGACCATGTGAGCCTAACCATGTTTTAGAATATCAAATTACCACTTTTTAGTCAAAAGAATATTTTGGTAATTTATTAGAATTTATTTGGAATTATTTGGATTTATATGATTATTATATTTAATTAGTTGATTAGTGTCATGTTAGCTCCTAACCTAGTTTAGCACTAATCTGAGGTTAGCCACTA